>SNQJ01S0163406.1:0-16772 GCA_010110895.2 Picea sitchensis | reverse complement strand
TACCACATGAACTAAACGTGGGGGGCCTCCAAGTTGGTGCATGCACAGATGAAGAAGACTAAATAAAGGAAGTTGGAATCTTTATATTAATCATAAAATCAATTACACAGTGGATTCATAAGTTCTCCAATTCTACCTCTCCCTAAAATCCTCATAGTTTAACATATTTATACAAAATTAAATGTAACTATTGATCCTAAAATCCCTCTCTAGAGTAATGAAAAATATTAACAACCTCCTATATATGCTAGATCAAGCTCAAGGTGAGTGATTTCTTCTATGATTTGATGGGTAGTTTGAATCCCTATGAAAAACCAGCCACCCATAAAATCTTAGCTTTACATATTTAGAAAAACCTCAAAATCTCCTAAATCGCAAATTTACTACAAAAACTGCCCCTTCGATCACCTGATTGGGCATGTTCTGCACAAAACCCATGTCCCATAATTTTCAAATTCATCTTCATTAGTCTAGAAATATCATCAGAAGATCAGTGCCTGATTTTTTTGTTGTAAAACTTGTTGCAAAGTGGTTGAGTTGACCATGTGTTGATCGGGCATGTGTGAGGTAGTTTTCATGCACCCCCGTGTCATGAACATGGGGAAAAAACCCTTGTTCCCAATTTTCCTAGCTAGCCTGCAAATATGCTAACCTAGGAGTGATTGCTAGAACACAATGTTTCTGGTAAATGATTGATAAAACTCAAAAAATCAATATTTTTGCTTGTTAAATGAAAAATAGAAATAAACTCATAATTACCTCTTCATCCTTTATTAATCTTTGACTAATTGGAAATGGGTAAAAAAATGTCAAAAATGGAGGAAACATTAGGTAAAAAGGGGGTGTGCATGGTGGTTTTTTTACGGAAAATATGAACCCAACATAGACAATGAACTATGTAACATCATACTATTTTGATTTGTAATTATCTACTTGATTTTCTAGTAGTGAAAATTTAGCTTCATAATATTTCACATGTTTTACTATGTTAGCTACTTTGTTAGTTGTAGCTTGAGAAAATGAAAACCATATAGAAGTGGTTGGTGTTAGATCTACGTTCTTGATATTTAACACAACAAATTTAGGGAGTAATCAAAAGCTCTTTATCAACAATGATATTTCTCCTCTCTTGTGAGTTTTTCTAAAATATATTTTTTTTCCTATCAAAATTGAACATTTCTAAATTATCCAATTCATCAACAAGTGTTGGAAATGGAATTTCTCTAGCAATAACTAATCCTTGAGAAGACATGCTAGAAAAAATTTAGGGGGTATATACTTCTTCTATTGTCTCTTCTTCTATTGTTTATATATAAATTTCACCTTTTTCTCCATATTATTTCTATTCTTCCTCTCTATTTTTCTTCTCAACCTTTGTTTCTTCGTCAGATTTCATTCTAAACTCGTCTTCCTCTTTCCTCTTTTTTTTTTCTTCATCTTTGTTCCTCATTTCTTCTTATTTTACAAGTGATTGAGCTTCTACATCTGCTTTGGTTTTTTATTTTTCTTAAGAATTTGTCTTACTTTTTATCCTCGGCCTCAATTCTTTTCTTCTCTTGTAATGCATAAAATTTTGTTGCAAACTTGTCTACTTCTTCCCTCTTTTATTTTATTTTATTTTATTTTTTCTAATGACTACAACTTGGCCTACTCCTCATAATATGGAAAGCACATATTTTTGGTTCTTCAAATTCATGTTTTCATAAGTGAAGGGAATTTTCACTTCAAACTTATGTTTTTCCATAATCCTCATTGCATCATGGATTTGATATCTTTCGAGTGGAAAGTCATAGGCTTCCATTTTCTCTTCTTCCATTCTCACCCATCTAGAATGATGAGACCATTTTTTGACACCATTTTACCCTATTTTTCCTTTCTCTTTACATCCTTTGTCCATGATTATTGATTATTTCCTTAGAAAAGCTACAAGTCAATCACATGCACAAAGCAAGGAAACCTTCAGAAGATCAAAACAAGGAAGACACCAAGAAGTCATCCCTACACCTCAAAGCAAATTCAAAAGAGAGACACCTTCAAGGTTGACACAAAAGCACAAGTATGAAAATGTTTTTCATGGTCACTGGTTCTCATGTCATGAATATGGTCACAAAGATTTGGCTTGTAGAAATTATGCAAGGAAAGAGGTTGGAAGATTCAATAAAATTTTAAGATGTTGGAGATGTAATGTTGTGGGGCACATTGTTGCACATTGCCACACCATGAGATGCTACAGTTGCAGTGGGTTTGGCCACAAATCCCAGGATTGATGGAATTCAAGGAGACAGTCAATGAGGAATGCTTCATACAATATCGGAAGAATAACATGGAAGAAAGACAATATTGGAAGGATCGAAGCTAAAAGAAAAAGTACTAAGAAACTAGAACACTTTCAGAAGTGGATGAAGAAGACTAAACAATCGGACATGACTAAAGGCATAAAGAATCAGGAAAGCTTAATATTTTATGAGGCATACATAGGTTCATGTGGGAGCAGTCACATACATAAGCGAGTTGACCTATAGGAAGGTCGTGTACATACACAAGTTGTCTGAATAACAAGTCACGTACATGTGGTAAAGCCTTGAAAAAAGGGGTTGGAACAGACTGCAGAAGCGTAGTAAGCCTGGGTTATCTAAGATCTGAGGTTACAACTCAACAACATAGCTACAAGTATAATTGTATGTGTGTTTGATGAATGTATGGTGATAATTTATGGTTGATTTTTGGAGCATATGTTTGAAGCCTATCTTGGATGCATGGTACAAACCCTAGTGTGTGGATTGAGGAAATTTTTGTTAAGGTACAATGATGATAATGTTAAGTACTTATCAGTAAGGTTATGGAACTTTGTTTATGAGGTATATCATTGATCTATTGAAGCATATCATGAGTGATATGACACTTGTTTGAGATATAGGATTGGCATGGTGTATGGTTGTTGATGTTATTGGTATTGGTACATTGATAGAGGCACTTGATGATGATCTTGATATATGCTCGATACACATTTGGGACATATTCTTGGAATATGGATGAGGCACTTCATTAATGATACCTTATGATATAAGGGTTTATAGTAGTGTGATGCATTTTTAGAGGCCTATTTGTAGGATATCTTGGTATATGTATTTGACATATGGTTGAGTTACATATTGGGACATATAGTTGATGAGTTGGCACATACATGAAGTGTACAGTATGGTGATCTTGGTACATCTTGATTAGTCATAGCTTGATCTATAGTTGATGCATGATTGGTACATACTTGGTACATTGTCAGAGGCACCTGATAGTAGTATTATTGGCATATGGCTTATGGATGATGTGGCATATATGCATGGATATACTTCTTAGAATCGCATCTTGATTATGGTACATCTTCTTAATGGGTGAGAATTCTCTTGGTGATTGATCTTGGTGAATAGATCTGATTTGGTTGATGATATTGGTGAGACAGGTTGTGTCATGCATAGTTGATGCACTTGTGTTAATACAGTTTGTTGGTACAAGTTTTGTGCATGTTTGATTATGCTTGGTTGTACATGGTTAATGTTTTGCTTATGATTCATCATTCATTGTTGATATCATGAGATAGTATGTATGTATACACTTGATATATGGTATGGCATAGGTTTAAATGGTTGATGATCAGATACAGTTTGTTGAGATAGTGATCAGTTGAAAGTGATAGAGATAGTACAACAACAATTACGGATTGATGGATTAGTGTATGATGCGTGTACAGGTCCAAGGACCATCATAGAAATAACATATCATGGTATTTATGACATTTTTTTTTGAGCAGTTCATCAATATTATGATAGAGCAGCAGCATCTGCAGCAGAAGCAGTTTACAATGGTAGCATATTACTCACAATGATTACACGACATCCTGCAAAGAATATAGGGGGAGGCATACCCACAGGGGGAGTTATTATTTTTCCCATGATTGGTTACAGAGGTGTGATTGCAAGAGGAGATATTATTCAGATGATGAGTAAGGACAGTGCAGACAGGGGGAGAAGCCCCAAGGAGAGTTCAGTTAGGGGGAACAGCCCCAAAGAGGAGATACCCTTTTCCATTGATGTTAAAGGGGGAGATATAGAAACATTGATAAGGAGTATGAGCATTAGTTTTGTCATGACTAAGTGTTTCCATCAATGTTGGTGTTGCCATCAATGCCAAAGGGGGAGATTGTCATACAGTTGGTCTAGATTGATGGACAGTTGGATAGATGGTTGTCATTGATGTTAACCCTTGGAGAGTGATATTGTAGATTGATTTCAACCCTTATCGATTGATGTCAACCCTTGAGTGTGTCTGGAAGCACATTCGGGAAGCCTCATATTTGTGGACGGGATCATTGGATAGTTGGTTGGCTTGGACATTGGATAGTTGGTTTAGCTAGTTGGTTTGGATAGTTGGTTGGATTGATGTGATGGGTATAATTGGAGAAGTCTCCAAAGTGGCCCCCTTATGGTGTATCTCTAATAATGGCCCTCATGGGACGATGCTTTGAATAATTCTACAAGAAACCAAAGAGTGTGGTTATGGAACCCAAGTTTAGTTGAGGAATAATGTAATGAATATCAATGAATCTGCAGGTAATACTATTCTAGATGGATAATGCATGTCGTTCCATTTCTGGTGATAGTTGGAACGTCACATATCTCCTCATGGTTAGAGATTTATGGCTTTGTGAAGTTGGAGAACCCTCATGAGTTATCTAGAAGCCCCTAGAAGGTTAAAGAAGTCAAATTATTCTAGAAGCTCCTAGAAGAAGTTGACTAGTCAAAGTGGTTGCAACTAGGATTTAATCATGGGTTAAGTTGTTGCGATAAGAAAATAATTAAAAATAAATGAGTTGAAACTAGAAGTGGAGAATTACTATTTGTGGATAAATTGGTTGTAAGTGGTCAAAGTGGTTAGAAGTGGATTAGCCCCAAAAGAAGGAAGTTGGTTAGAATATAACCCGTAGAGGAAGCTACTTGGAGAATATAAATAAGAGAGAAAGGGTCTCCTATGACAACAATATTGGAGTATATTGAATACATATTATCTTGTGAAAGGTTTATTGTAGGTACCCATTGATACATCTGAAGCTACGCAAGTCTGAGGTAACAAAGGAAGGTTTACGGTGAAAGTTTCGGATCTTCAGAAAAACCCTAGTTACTGAATAGTACGCGGGCTGCAGTGGAGCATATCACATGCATATGTGGGTTTTTGTGGCATAGGTAGCATACATGCGTGGGTTGTAGAAGAACAGGGCGCGTACAGCTAAAAGGGTAATGAAAATTTGAGTAGATTTTGGTGTCAAGTACCTGAAGTTTGAAGCAAGTTCCCAGGTCAGCATTCCATAGGTTCAGATCATCTCCATAAGTTATTTTATGGTTACATGTTTATTTTAATCATCACTCTTGCTTATGGTATGGTGAATGCTTGAGGCATTCTTGGTATGGTTGTTGTGATATCTAGATATGGCATATGTTGGTTGGTTGGTTGAGTGAACAACACTCTTATGTATGGTATAGTTCTGATATGGTTGAGGGATATCTATGTTGTAATATGATGTATGAATGAGGGAAATGCATATTTTTTTGGATATGATTCATTAATGACATAGTACAGATGACACAGGTTGTTTATAATGACAGCTTGCAGGTGGATGTGACAAAGGCAGTGAAGATCTGAAGGGCCAAAAGTTTCAAAGTTGCAGAAATCTCGAAAACCCTAGTTTTCTTAAGGTGTACACAGGCTAACATAGGGAATGTCACGTACATATGCGTGCTGCAATATAGACAAGTCGTGTACATATGTGTGCTACAGTATAGACAGGTCACATATCTGTTGGTACATTTGATAGATTTTTTTATGTCTACAAGTTGGGTCTTACACTTGAGGATTGGATTCCTCACATCTCAGTTGGTGCTAAGATCTGCAAGATGGGTCTTGTATTGACAGTTGGTGATGTTTTCAGTTGGTGCTAATAAACCCCATAGATTGTAGTCTCATGTAACACATAATACAAAAATATTACACAAATATCCAGTGTTCTTTTTGTTTATTATGGTGATGGTTTATATTTTCGATACATGCAAGTAGCTAAGTATGAATGAATAATATGTTGAAGTGGTTGATAACTAAATTTTTGAAAGAAGTGTAAAAATATCCCTACAATGATTCACCCCCCCTCTCAATTTGGTCGATGTGTCCAACATGATTTACACATAAAAGGAATTCTCTAGGTATGTGTCACCCTTGTAATGCATCCCAACAAGCATCGAGGAAAAACAAGAAAAACTTTTTTTTTGGTGGGGTTGTTATCTCCAAAGTATTTTACCACCACCAAGGAAGGTCTTAGGGTTATGTGGAGGATGTTAGACAATATATCCTAATTTGAAATTGTAGAAACCATGGGTGGTATTGGCTTCCCATAATAAGTTGTGCTCCTCCATTCTAAGTTTAATTCTAGTTCGAGTGAGTTGATAGATTCATTCATTCCATTGACTCATTTACATTCCTTGCAAGCCTATTTTTATAGATTTCATCTAGGCTCAATGGTTGGTAGATAATTTTTATTGAGAAAAAAATTATTCTAGGGTAACAATGGGTGGATTCTTGAGGGCATCCATAGTTCTCAAGGCATTTTATATGAAGGGCCCTTTATTGCCCATGAATCAAGGCCAATTCTAACTTTGTTTCCATTGCCTATTTTTCGACTGAGGTGCATTGTGATGATGTGGGATGAGGTTGTAATATATTTCCAAAAATTGGAGCCTATTATATGGGATTTGATTGGGATTCTTATTGAGTCCTCTAAGGTTGTGTTTGTTATATATTTTCCTTAAGGATTTCTTTCCAAAGACCCGTGTTATTGATTAGTGTCCATGCACCCTTCCTCACTAGAGAAATGGTGATTTTACCTCTGTTTACCCCAACCTCAAAGTTCCTTTGGTTGATATATATTTTCCCAAGTGATGAGGGGGAGGTCTCCAAACTCTTTGGTTCCCTTCTAGAGATGAAAACACAAATCTCTCTTATCTTGCATATAACATGCTTGGGAGGTATTGTGCCAAAAACAACCCACCTTACTATTTTTGAAATTCATTCCTCTTAGGGACAACATAGTATGGGGCCCCTTCTTAATTGGTTCTAACATTTTCCTCTCTTTTCAATCTTGGCAGATTTTGAAGCTTGCATGCCCATCTTTATCTTTGTCTAATAAAGAAGAACCCTCGTAAATATTATTGATTGCAAATGAATGGAGATATAATACCGATGAAATTTTAGGGATATCTTAGGGACATCCAAGTATATTATGTTTGGAGAGTTTGGATATTATACCCATTTTGATTAATAAAAAAAAATATGTTCACCAATATTTACCATATATCGAGTTTGGATGAAATCTAGCAGGCTTGAAATGCTAAGTTTCAAGCTCATCTGCATTGGCTCAATTCAAATGGTTAGGTAAATGATAGAATGGGAATTTATATATCATTATTTCATTATTGTTTGGGTTGTTTCCTCGACTTTCAAACTCTCAAGAAAGAATTCTAGACAAATACCATAAAACAAATTGCTTGAATTACATTTCTGCCTCCATAAAGGAGTCAAAGGTCCTTTATAATCCAAAACTGGGCCATTTTAAAACAATAGCAGAAATGTGAATTATGTATTGGGAAAATTATGACAACATATGGATTTGGAATTAAAAATATAGTGTCAAATTATTCATTGTCCATTAATTCTCCCATTTTGCTAACTACTTTTTTTCATCCAATGGAGTTTAGGTACAACCAAACATGTACCTGCTAGACCTATCATCCTCAAGCGAGGGAATTTCTAGAGGGAGGGGAAAAGTGTTACGTCCAACACATATAATAGGGTGATATCAACTAGAGGTGAAAAGGTTAGAAGAAAATTATGTAAGTGCATGGAATTATTTCTTGGTGAAGGAGGTTCATGTTCTTATGACAACGAGAGAATAGGTGACATCTAGGTTTCTTTGAGGTACAAACATTTAGTGAGACGATGGGTACCCAATGAAATTTATCAATTGTACATTGGCTTTTGTGTCAATGAGAATATTTATCGCATTGCTCCATCGTCTATACATGGTTTGGGCCTATTCTCCGCAGATGGCATAAAGGTGAAAGATGGAGGGCGTGTTGAGTTGATGGAGTATGTCAGACCATGCTACAACTATGGAGATTGGTTGAGTGTGGTCCAATATACGCCAAGTATGCATAGATATGCAGTCATTTCAAATTAAATATAGCTAAAAGACAAGAATCATAATAAAGGAGGGACGATGTATTTGATGGAAGGCCAAAGGAATCAAGGAATATTAAAAGAATTATTAACAGTACAAGATTTGCGACAACAAGAAAGAAACCCAATTGTATATTTGAGAGGCTTGAAGGAAATTGGATATTTGTATGTGCAGTGAAAACAATAGCTATATGGGAAGATTTATTTTTCGATTACGATTTGAATCGAATCGATGGAAGCACTACTATTATGGGGGTAAATATGTTCTACCAATATACCAAACTTTTAAATAATGTTTTCCTTTTTATATCTTTAACATATATTTTAATAGCTCATTCTTCTTAGATTATTTTATAACAATCTAAAATTTTATGCATCTTATAATGTGGAAGGGTGATCGTGGGAAGGCACTGGCTAGCTCGAAACAGGTATAATTGTGATTTTCATATCAATTCTTGTTGACAACAATTGAATTAACATGTTTGTTTGTTGATGTAGACGAGTAAATTATCAGAGCACGATGATGTGTGGGATGAAATATATGATTCCATCAACCCAATGGAAACAATTTGAAAATCCTTGAGAAAGAAAAATAGGGAATTCATTGAATTGCTTGGTGTAAGCCACTTATAGAGGTGGGCAAAGACAGGATGAAACATTGAAGGCGGAATATAGAAAAATTTTGGGTAAGCACAATTTTTTTAAAAATACTATTTTTGACATATATTGATTTATAAAATTTTATGTGATATCGTTATATGAGAAATACTCAAACATTTTCTTTCTATAGGCATTTTTGGATCCGAAAGGACAACCTAGTCATCGGGAATCTGCTGGTAGCAGTGATGCAAAAACCGCACATCATCCTAGTACAAACCACATACCCACAAGGCTATTTTCCTCTTTTTCTGTGGCTCAGAGGATTGAAACTCCTGGGACCCATGAGACACCCCCACCCCACATGCTATACCATGCACGTGATGGCCTACAAGGTGAATCTCATGAGGATATTGGTTCTATGTCACTGAATCATTTTTATCCTAGAGCATCATGTGTTTAAATCTCAGGAACACTCTCCATAGTATTTTTTATGGATGATAACTTGGTTCCCTTGAAGATACAACAAATCCCAGGTATTTTTTGATATTTTAAATAATCCCTACCATTTGATTGAAGCCTACATCTTTCATATTATTTTGATCTAATTATCATATTGTTTTGCAGGAAACAATGTATTTTATAGGACCTTGCATGACAAGGATTTAGATATTTTTGGGCCCACCATTCACATAGGGTGGAATGCCCAAAATAAAGTTTTGAAAAACAATCTTATAAACCATATGGTTGGCTTGTTTGGTGATTCATTCAGCAAGTCCAAAATCACCTCGAGGGTTGGTACGTATTTGACATATGTCAGAGATCAATATAAGGTTCAATTGAAAAAGAAACCTAGGTATGATCATCCTCTGGTCGTTCCCAAGAGGGAATGGAATAATATATAGGACAACGTAAAGGAGAGTGCATTGAGACACAAAGGGAAGACATGACCTGGCCCTGGAAGGTAATATATGATATTTTGAATTGAATATGTTTAATTTTCTTTAGTTCTACAAAAAAAGTTGTGATATCTTATAATAAACTTGAAAATTTATGTAGGCTCCCAGACATGTCAAAAGCAACCAAGGAAAGACTAGAAAAACATGGGAAACACAAACTTGGCCAAGGTTGTTACCTGAGATTAAAATCTCTAATTGTAAGTATCGAATACTTTATTCATATTATACATATCATCATGCAAATTTTATCTAATAGAAGCCAATAAAAAAAAGTATTGATCTTATGCCATGCAATGTAGGGGGATACATTCAACACTACTGCCACCGAAGAAGACTTGATGATCGAATCCAAATTTCACTTTCAAGTTGTGGTGGAAAATAGACAAAGGAAGGGGCATACACAATCTAACCCTTCGAACAAGTTGGTAAATAAAATGACAAGATTGTGGTTGTTGATTACTTGTCAAATATATTGACAATTGATGTGTCTATTTGGTTTAAGCAGGAAAGAAACGCTAATTCATTCGATGGTCTTGGACAACAACCCCATGATTCTAGTGGTTTGCAGACCCATTAAAGTATGTGTGTCCTTAAAATAAAATGTATGATATGAAGATTATAAATATTTATTTGCATATGGTGTGCTTATAACTTTTCTTGTTTCAATGGTAGAGCATGTAGATGAGGGTGCTTGGAGAGGAGAGGAACCAACAATAATCTAACCAATGTTGTCGACTACTTCAGGTAAAAAAAATAGTAATGATATTTGTACTAATGAAACACTACTATGAATAATAACTAACCATGTCCTTTTAATGTTTTTTGTTATTGTAGTGGATGCCCCTATAGTGCATCAGTGTCCACATCCTGCTACTAGAAGTAGTACAATGGTTGAGATGACCAATCGCCTTTGTTGGCATGTTTTACAGGAAGAGTGTGCTTGTCATTGATGGCAAGAACAACAGTGACGATGGAAAACATGAAAGCAACGATGAGAGTTTGAAGATTCGGACTTCAGAGGTTGTGCAAGGAGTGCATAGATCCACAATTCAGCTAAGTGTCGAAGTGACTCTTTAAGAAGTTGAGAGAGCAGAAAACGAGAAATCTCAGAAGAGATAGCACTTTCAAGAAGTGCGGACAAGGTCCAAGAGATGGACTCGCAGGAGGAGCAAAGTTCGAGACCCTTGAACACTTAGAAAACCTTATAAGTCAGAGACATCAGAAGCTCGGGAGGAAGAGCGACAGTGGTCATTGGATCATCAATCTAGAGGACCAACAACCATCCGATCAAATCAAGGTACGCGAGCCTTATCTCTTTGCACACGTAGGTGAGGGGACTTGTCAAAGATCCGAAGTCCCGAAGTAATTTGAGATCGTTCATCACCAGGAGGAGAATCTAGTTTGTTGATTGTTGAGAGATACGTGTCAGGAGACCGTGACTTCAGGAGGGAGCAAAGTTTGATATTTGAAATCCCTGAAGCCCAGAGAGCTAGAGAGATGGAGTAAATTTCAATCGTCAGGTCCAGAGGGATATGTGGCAACAGATCATGAGCTTCGAAGAAATCACTTCGAGAAGTTTAATTTTAAGATTTGAAATCCATGAAGCCCGGAGAGATGGAGAGACAGAGTAAATCTCAACCATCAGATCTAGAGGGATACGTGGCGACGAATCATGAGCTCCGGAGAAATCTCACTTCAAGAATTTCCAGTTGAGAATTAAAATTCCCGAAGCCTGGAGAACCGGAGAGCCGAAGTAAATCTTGATCATCTGATCATCTGAAATAGATCGCAGTCATCAGATCATCTAGAGTAAATCTCAAGCGTCGGATCGTCCGAAGTGGATCTGGGTCATCTGATCCAGAAGAGATGTGGCATAAATCTGTGGACTCCAGGTAAAGACCCAAAGTATGCCTAAATCCTCTGAGTCGAGGACATGTGGCAGACCACATCAGCAAGGACATGCGGTAGACCATGTCAGCAAGGACATGTGGCAGACCATGTCATCAAGGGCATGTTGCAGACCACATCAGCAAGTGACATGTGGAAACCACTCGGCCCATGCCAAGTCAATAGGTGATGTGTGTAATGTTACGTCACTTTGGGAGATTTACTTCGGGAGTTTCACCACCAACAAATGACAAAAGCTACGAAGTTGCGAAGGGCCAAAGTGTCGAAGTGGTGAAGAGCCGAAGTGCTGAAGGACCGAATTCGAGAAAGGTTGAAATGCCTAAGGGCCGAAGAGACGAAGTCATGAAGAGTCGAGGTTCAGAAGGACCAAAGTTGCGAAGGGCCGAAGTGTCGAAGAGCCGAAGTCGTGAGGGACAAAGTCCCAAAGTCCCGAATACCGAAGTCTCGAAGTGGACATAAGTCGTCCGATCTGAAGATCACTTCGGGTGCATTCTCAACCATTGATCAAAATACAATGGAAGGATAGCGTAAGTAGAATAGCCGAAGTGCTGGAGTAAATGGTGGTCATCCATCACAATTCTTGATTAATTCCTATCCAATGGATTAAGAAGTGAAAGGATAAGTGTAAACTGATAGATTTGTTCGGATAGGTGTCTGCAGATCATCGACTCCGGAAGATTGACGTACGAAAGAAACGAGAGTTTGAGAACTGAAAGTCCCGAAGGCCGGACTCACGGAGGAGATCATGATCGTAGATTCAGGGAGACAGGTGTCAATAGATCTTCCACTCTGGAATATTTTCATATGGGAAAAGCGAGCTTTGAGAGTTGAAACTCTCGAAGATCGGAAGGTCAGAATCAATCGCAGTCATTGATTTGGAAGGAAGCTATGTGTCGACGAATCATGGAGATATATGATCGCGCGTGGAAGGAGGAAAGGAAGGAAGATAGCAGTCATTGATCGAGTGGCATCGCCAAGGGATTGGAGATCAATGGTCATGCTCAATTGCGGGGTCAGAACATGCTCGAGTCTTGATTTTTCTTGAGCATGCCACAATCAAAACCACGGTTTTGGAGAAAGGACACATGGAGGCTCAAGGTAAATTGTGGAGTGAAACATAGTTGATCCAAACCACCTTTGGATGCGCCCACAATCGTGTGGTCACATGAGATCATCGCCCAAGGTCATATCAAAAAAAAAAAGGGGCTAGCACTCGCTAGTTGGATCTCAAAGACTGTGATGTACATGAAATTTGGATCTTGATTGACATCGTAAGAAGAAGAGGTGTTCACCCTTTATGGGTTTCCTCATGAAAATCAGTGTCTCTATGTATTCTATGTGATTGATCAAATATTGTATATATGTGCATGTTAAGCTATCAGAAACACATTAAATAATAATCTAGAAAGAAACGGAAAATAATAGGAAAAGTTTCAAGCTTATATACATAATTGATTCACCCCCCCACCTCTCAGTTATATCTCCAACAATTGGTATCAAAGCCGGTGCCTTTAATCAAAGGTAGATCCATAAGCTTGAACATGACTAGTCATGAAGGAAGTTCAACTAATAGAGCTCCTATGTTTGATGGAACAAACTTTGCCTTCTGGAAAATAAGGATGAGAACATATTTAATGTCTTTGGGTGCTAATGTTTGGGATGTCGTTGAAACTAAATATGTGAAGCATGTAGTCTTGGACTCAAAAGATGATAAGTTGGAGTTTATATTTAATGCAAAAGCAATGAATGCCATCCTAAGTGGACTTGCAGAAGTCGAGTTTGTCAAAATCATGCACTGTGATTCAGCAAAAGTTATGTGGGACAAGCTGATAAGTAGTTATGAAGGTAATGAAAAGGTGAAAGACGCAAAACTTCAGACTCGCAAACTGAAATTTGAGCAGTTAAAGATGGATGAAGACTAAACTATCAGTAATTACTTCTTACATATAGAAGAACTTGTTAACACTATGAAAGGTCTAGGTGAAATGATATATGAATCTTTTCTAGTCCAGAAAATATTAAGATCTCTTCCTGATAGATTTAACTCAAAGGTCTCTGCAATAGAGGAAATAACTGATCTTGAAACGTTGACACTAGATCAACTTCTGGGAACCCTAACTGCTTATGAAATGAGAATCACCAAAGGTATATCCACTACAAGAGAGGCATCCTTTAAAGCAGAGAAAAACACAGACTCCGATATAGATGAGATTGAGGCAAAATTTGTGAGAAGGTTAAAGAAAGGATCAAGCAAATACCAAGGAAATTTGTCATTTAAATGTTTCAACTATGGTAAGATAGGTTCCTTGAGTGTGTTCTCTTTGATTTAGTGACCTTTCTATGGAAAAATTTCCTGGGACTACCAACCAAGGAACCCCTTTCCACAGGGAACCTTATGTTTTTCCTTCTTTTGGAAACGTTGGTCCTCCTTATATTTCCACATTGAATCTTCCTGGATTCACTATAGGATTATCAATATGGTTATTTTCCACTACAGTGATCCTGAATGCTCCAGGTGTCTCGAATGCAATCCCTCCACCCCAAGAACATCAACCTCATGTTGACCCTTTTCCTTCTTCTCTTGTTGCGTCTTCTTCCCTTTCTTCTTCTTCGCGTGGTGAAAGTATTAATACTAGTAACCAAGAGGCTAAGAAGAAAAGGAAGAAAAAGAAGAAGAAAAATAATCAAGGGGGAAATCAATAAGTCATTGATAATCATGATGGGAGTGTTGATGATATTGACAAGTCTACCAACACACATCGCAAACCAAAATTCCCTTGAAAAATTTGTAAGGGTGACCACTTTATTAAACATTTCCCTGCTATTCCCAAGGTTTTAGAAGTGTGGTCTCAGGTTTCTCAACAACCCATGTTATCAGTCGTTACATGTCATGTTGGTGACAACCCATCAACTAGTAATCATCGGGTTGGGTGAAAAAATGGTCAAGTCAAGATTCCTTGCTAGTTATGCGGAGAAATGCACTGCACTTACCTTTTCCCTCGTATGGATGAAGCTTCACAATTGTTGGAACACATTGTTATTTCCTAGCAACAACCTCCAGTTGCTTCCCATGAACCTTCTCCCAACCAACCATTGTTTGATGAAGTGGTTGGTCTAATTCCATCCTTAGTCGATCTCGCTCTCCCCTTGGAGAGTGAAGTTAATAAAGTGGTTAGTACAATAAAATCCTCGATCGATCCCACTCTTCCATTGGAGAGTGAAGTGGATACCGCCCAAGTATTTCTTGTCACCTCATATTGCTCTGGACAAGGGCGAATTTCACCCCTCTCAATGAAACCCCCTCCTAATATTGAGGTCATTTCCTTTGACTGGAATAGTCTGATGGAGCCTCACCTTCCTTCCTACCTTCCTTTCCAAATTATCGTGCAGGTTTGCAATAATATCATAGTACATAGCACTGTTTTTTATGAAGATGCTTCTGTCAACATTCTACCATCAACTGCTTGGAAAGATATGGGTTCCCCTCAACTTGTGTCGATGACCCATCATTTATGGGATTTTAATAGAATACTTAGTGAACCTTTAGGGATCCTTCCTTAGATTCCCATCAAATTACAAGGGAAAATTGTATGGATTGATGTTATGATAGTCCACGGCCCCTTGGACTTCAATTTTCTCCTTGGGCGGGACTATGTTTACGCTATGAAATTTGTCATGTCCACACTCTTTCGAGTGATGTATTTCCCTCATAATGGAAACATTGTGACCATTGATTATATTTCATTCATTGGTCCCGATATGACTCCCATGAATGTTCCTTATATGAAATTGGTATCCCACCCACCACAGGTTAATTATGTGACATCATGCCCCATGCATTAAACTCCAAATGAGAAGGAGCCTCTATCTGTATGATCGCCTTCTTTAGACTTAGATGTGGTAGTTGACATGGTGAACCACTCAATAGGGATTTGGAGCTTGATCTTCCCCTCGTTACCCCTATTGAGTCCCTTGACATGTATTCCTTCCAGAGTGCTTTTCTCCCTTTTTATGAAGACTTCTTGGAATCCATGGTCAAGGGTTTCGAGCAAAGTTCATTTTTCTGTGTCAAGTTTGTTAAAAAATGAAACAGAGGATTATGAGCATAGTTATTTTCCTGTGTCAAGCTCATTAAAAAATGAAACAGATGGCTATGAGCATAGGCTATTTTTTTGTGTCAAGCTCATTAAAAATGAAACAAATACCCATGAGCATGGTTCATTTTCCATGTTAATCTCGTTAAAAAATTAAGCGGGCCCCCCTCTAATTGAGTTGAGTCTTCCAATAGATCTCATACTTGAACCTTCATTTCATCTGCATGTGTCAGTTGATCCTCTTTCTTCCTCCCTCTCTGGTGAACCTATTCCTATTAGTAGATAGGAGTATAATCAGGTGCAAAAGAAGAGTCGACGAACGAAATGAAGCTTGGAGGGCATATCTATAACCTTTGGACATCATGACCAGAGTTAATCCGATAGCCTTTGTCGATCATGCTAGGGGAAAAGTACCAATCTCTGGACATCATGTTGGGAAGAAAACCCGCTAATGGGCATCACCCGAGAATAATTTCATTCTATGTTCCAAGCTCGTTTAAAGTGAAACCAACCTCGAGCATAGTTTATTTTCTAGTTTCAAGCTCATGTAAAAATGAAACCTACCCCGAGAATAGTTTTTCTCTGTTTCAAGCTTGTGTAAAAATGAAACCTACCCCAAGAATAGTTTTTCTTTGTTTCAATCTTGTGTAAAAATGAAATCTACCCCGAGTACAGTTCGCTTTCTATGTCAATCTCATTAAAAAATGAAGAAGACAATCAAGCATATTTTTATCACTTTGTCTGACTCGTAAAAACTATATGAAAAAGGAACTCTTTGGAGTACAATCAGCATATTCTCCTGCTTCTTTCCCAATTCCTGCATAAACCCTTCCACTCAAAACAACATAATAACAATTGTTAGAAAAATAGGATCGCGGAGCAATAAAATAAAACAAATGTGGAAATAAAACACAAAAGATACACAATACAATAGAGACAC
>SNQJ01S0163405.1:9528-21360 GCA_010110895.2 Picea sitchensis | reverse complement strand
AAAGAAAAAACAAGCTCCCCCTGAGCTGTTGCAGTACATCTCGAAGGTATAAGAAATGTGACAAGCATATACTCCCCCTGTGTTGTTGCAGTATTCTTAGGAGGTATTAGAGATTCAACCAACACAAACTCCCCCTGATAGGATGAACCCTCTTAATTTGACAGTGAGGTCATACCCAACTTCTGGTGAAGATATCCAAAAGGAGTCACTGCTAACAGTTTAGTAAAGATATCAGCTATCTATTATGTGGAAGGAATATAATTCAACTGAATGACTCTATTTGTAACGTGTTCTCTGATAAAATGGTATTTTATTGGGATATGCTTAGTCTTGGAATGAAAAACAGGATTCTTGGAGACACTAATGGCACTAGTGTTATCACAGTGAATTGTAATCAGATCAGTGTAATTTACCTTCAAATCTATAAGAGTTTGAATCATCCATAAAATATGAGTGCATCAAGTAGCAACATCAATGTACTCTGCCTCTATAGTTGATAAGGAAATATATCCCTGCTTCTTACTAATCCATGATACCAACAAATCACCCAGGAAGAATGCACCTCCATTGGTGCTCTTTCTCTCATCCACACAATTTTCCCAATCTACATCTGAATAAGAAATTAAATGAAAATTATAATTTCTAGGATACCACAGACCATAAGTCATTGTTCCCTTCAAGTATTTGAATATCCTTGTGACAACTACCAAATGACTTTGTTTAGTAGTAGACTGATAATGACCTACCATTCCAACAACTTTCATTATATCAAGACAGGATGTTGTGATGTATAGAAGACTGCCTATCATAGAGAGATATGTCCTTTGATCAACATCAGGTGAAATATCATCTTTAATAAGCTTGCAACCAACCACCATAGGTGTACTAACAGGAGAGGAATCCTCCATCTGAAATTTCTTCAACATCTCTTTGAAATATTTTTCTTGAGAGATAAAAATTCCTACAGATCTTTAATAAGCTTGCAACCAACCACCATAGTGTACTAATGAGAGAATTCTCCATTCCAAATTTCTTCAACATCTCTTGAAATATTTTTCAGAGATAAAAAATTCTACTTAACTCTGCTTTACTTGTGTTGTAATATGACATCTCTCCTATCAAGGACATCTCAAAATCAGCCAGAGCAGAGTGAGACAAATTATTCAATTTATGTTCATCAACGATGGTTTCAAGCAAAAAATTAAAATAGAGTCATTTTTTTTCTTTCTATTTGATAATTTAGAGTTTCAACAGTTTTCCTATTATCATTTGTATATTTATGTATATCTCTGATTATCATTTGTGAAATTAAAAGAGAACATATTCAGAGCTACTATTATGCTTGAATGGCTCCATTGGAAGTTTGACTATACGTGAACTTTCTTTCTAATTTCAATTAGTATAGAATAGGTAGGCTTTCATTTTCGCTTTTCTTTTATTTTCTGCTTTTTTTTTCTTTCCTTTTTAGAATAAGTATGCTCCTCCTATTCTCAGACGACCGTAGTGATCAGAGAAAATAAGGATGATTTGGATTTCAAGAATGAATGTTTTAACATGCTTAACAATAAATAAAATAAAACCACCTTTTATATATGTTGTTACAACATGATGAAATAGTGAAATTTTCATTGTTACAACATGTTGAAACAATAGAGCTTACATGTCAAATAATGAAATTTTATATCCCGAACAAAGAAATTGTTTTACATGTCAAAATGCTGAAATTTTTATGTCAAATGTTGAAATTTTCATGAAAGCCACAACATGTCAAACAAAGGAAATTATTTTACATACAAACTGTGGAAATTTTATATGTCAGAACTGCGAAATTGTTTTATGCTTAAACAAAGGAAATTTTATATGTCAAACAATGAAATTTGTTGTTACAACATGTCAAACAATAGTGAGATTGTTTTACATGATGAAACTATATGTCAAAACAAGAAATTTGTTTTACATGCTGAAACAAGAAATCTTTTATTTGCTTCGGAACCGTGAAATTAAGAGCCACAACATAAAACAGAGAAATTGTTTTACATGCTGAAATAATGAAATTTTATATGTTGAAACAAAGGAATTTTTTTTAAATGTTGAGATAGTCATTGTTATAGGATCTGCAAAAAATAAAAACAATAGTGGTGTTAGGATAAAATAAAACAAAACAAAAATATATATGGATTTCTTTCGCATATGGTTTGTGGAATGTAATCCCAAATCTTCTTCCATTTACACTATCCTTCCATCCCACTTATTCAATCTTGATTTGAACACCACCTTTACTCTTTTCCTCAGTAATCAAAATCGCTCGATGCAGACTGTCATGAATATTTGACTCTTTCTAGTGCTCTCAATACTCAAAGCGATTATCTCTCTTTTGTTGTCATCATATCTGATCTGTTATCATTTATCCCAAAGACTATTCTTCAAATTGAACCACGTTTTCTAGATCACTTGACCCTATTAAAATCATTAAAGATTTTCTTTGGGTATTCACATTTGCTTTTTCATACTACTTAGTTTGTGGAGATGTGCACTTCCATTCTTGGAGAATTTATTATCAAATCATTTTATTGTTTACGGATATCATTTTTTCCAAATAACAGTAAACTTAGATCTGATAAGACAATCAAATAGCTCAATTAATAACAGAACCGGATCACGCCTATCCACTACACGCTACAAAAAACGCAAAAACATTATAACGAATAAGCTGGAAATAAACCATAATGCGTGGCTAAGATCAATCAATTGACTAATTCGCTCGTGAAATCCATTGACAAACGTTTGGATGATTGATAATCTGGACATAGAAGAAGAAATAGTTTATTCTAGTCATGATCTCCATCGGTGGATTCGGTGACCCGTACTATATGCAACAGAAATTTTCGATTCAAATTTCCACACTAACGCCTCCATTTTAAAGTCAATCAGTGCAATTACAAACAAAGGACGGTTTCAAAACTGGGACACTAAGTTTTGTGCGTATATTCTCATGTAAATTTAATCGAGCCATTTTGAAAATTCCTTCTATTGAGAGCATGGATTTTTCGGGACATGAAAAGCTCAATTTCGGGATGGATGGTTTTTAACAACAGTCAAACTAATGCTCAGTTGGAAGAAATGGCAGATTCCTTTATGGACAGGAGCTTGATTTGCAGATTTAGTGCAATTAATTATGGTTGGAGGTTTGAGCCATGACATAATCAAGCAACCAAGGATAATAAACAATAAAATTTGTTCTATTTATGTTCTTGGAATTTTTGATTAATGTGTTTTTGCAAGCATTGTATTGTAGGATCAATCATGTTTTCGCTTACAAGATTGATTGTTTTGTTCTCTTACTGGATTGATTGTTGTGTATGCTCTAATTATTCATGATTATCCAGAAAAACAATTAAAATCAATGGAGTAACTTGACTAATTTCTTGAGTAAATTTGAAAAGCAACATATTAAATATTCCAAGACTTTAGTGACAACAACAACTAGTTATTATGCACATGGGAAAATTTGATATAGCTAAGACAAATAAGTATGAAAGGGAAACATTAAAACATTACCATTTCTTTGATTTGTTTCATTTTGGTGACTCTCTATTTATATTATATTTTTCGTGAAATTCCATTTTTTTATGTAGGATTAGTGCTAAAGATTTTTTTTAGGTTCAAAGACAAACAAATTTTATGATGAAGTGATATTTTTTAGAACAACATGTTTGTTAGACATCTTGAAGGAGTTGTTACTAAACAAAAGTTGTTACACATCATGACGTTTGCTGTTACACAATGACATCTTGCTATCACACATAAACTTTTTACACATCCCGATATTTGTTGTTACACAAAAGACATTCCCAAAAACACCATTTTGCGTTATGCCTTCTTGCCTCGTATTACTTATTCAAAGCATATTGGTCATCCATGTCTTTGAAGCCCATTTTCCATTGCCTTCTATCCTTTCATGCATTTCATGCATGCCTACCTTCCTTCTCGAAAGTTGCATACATTCCTTTATCCTTTTTCGGTTGCATTTTGCCTTCTTTTTCCCTTTCAGTTCACCCTTTTGAATAAAAACCATTCAGTTCCCTTTCCACGATTACATTCCCTCATTTTCCTAGCCATGCTGATACACACTGCTTACCCATGAGATCTAGCAAATTTACCAATCTTTTTATCAAACTCGCGTCGACTGATGTGGGATTCTTAAGGCCCACCTTTCAAAAAAATCTTGACCCATCAACTCCAACACCTTATCTAGATATATCTCAGAGTCCATTTTGAGTACCTAGTGGCTTGCATGCCTTAATGGTAATTTCTCTCGCTGACAATCATGGAATACATCAATGTCCTTGATCGCCGTGATTCGTAAGTGGTTTATCAACTCATCTAATTCAAGACTTCAAGATACCGTGTACTGGGCAGCACTCACACATCACGTGAGTTTTTGCCTTGCATTACAATCTACATTCATCAATGGCTTAATCCAATGATTTCTTTTTCATGCTCGACATCGACACATTTACTCGCATGACTAGGATTGTACCATCGGGTTTTGTAGCAAATAGAAGAATATACACTTTTTCATGACTCCTCAGCAGTTACAGCAGCATGTTTTCAGATCTATGAGAGCACGACAGCTCCACATTTTCATACTTTCTTTTCCATGGTTCATCACACTGTCTGTGAGATTCTCCTCCGGGATTCAACAAGGACACTGTTGTAGTTCCAAATGTTGTTGTTACAACAATCGCTATTATAGCAACATCACATAAATTACATAACAGCTGTTAAGAGAAAATGTTGTTACAAACAATTACGTAAAGAGGTCACCTGAGAAGGCTACAACAAATGCCATTATAGATTTTATAAGAAGTCTCGCAGCTTGTAAAGGTGCTGTTTGACAAGAGGTCACCTTTCACATGATCCCATAGCAAGCATCCATCTTTCATGTTACAACAACAATGCCATTCACAACTACATTTTCATGATCCCGCACCAGTGACACCTTCCATCTTCCAAGAGTCGCAACACACATTCTTTGCCTCAGCCTAGTTACAAAGAGTTGCAACTACACAACACTAATCACAATTTCTGATCCAACAACAAGAATAACTACATTCCAACAGATAGCTTCATCTACATTTTGGGTAAGTGGGAGGTATGTTGTTTTCTAAGATTTAATCATGAAATTCCTTCTATGGTGACTTGAACATTTTGGAAAATTCTCACCACACTTCATTTCCTTTTTCCTTCCATGACCTACACTATGTTGCATGGGGCATGCAACTCCATTCAATTGGGGGAATATATTCATAGCCACCACATTTTTCTACTATCATGATTCGATTTTCATCCCATTTTCACCTCCCCAAAAATTTCTTTTCCAATCCATCCCCTGAATGCACTTTGTTTACGACATTGATCTACACCTTGGCATGATCTTATAAAAAGATAGAGAAAAGGGATTTTTATACTCAAGATGATTTCTAAGTAACATTGATAGATTTCAATTATTCCATGTATATATGGAAAATTATTATCATAACAAATAGAAGAGAAAATAATGAAATGAATGTTGTTAACACAAAACCAAACATCTATATTCATGGTTGTTACACAAGAACCAAACTATAGAAAATGTCAGCTTGTTATTGGAAACTAAAATATGGAAAATTATTATCATAACAAATAAGAGAAAATAATGAAATGAGTGTTGTTAACACAGAACCAACATTCTTATATTCATGGTTGTTACACAAGAACCAACCATATAAAAAAATTTAGTTCTTACTCATGTCTCCCCACATAACTCGAAACATTCATTATTAAAAATATATCATCAACCAAAGCCAAAGTTCAAATGCCAAAGGTTCTTATTATCCATGCATGGTTGCATGAGGACATGCAACACAAAGCAGTCAGGGGCATGTTGGGTCTCATAAATGTTGCATTTTCATCCACCTTTCCTTCACTATTCCTTACATATCATCACGCCCCTATTAAACCTTCGTCATATCATTTCATAAATACATTTGGGTTTCACATTATTATTTTCTTCCCACTTCATTCATTTTAGTATTAAAAGTGAATTTTCATGATTAACATTAGAAAACATACATGTGTTCATATATATTCAATTATGTGTGAGCTTTGTAATGTAGGAATAGGACGCTAATTCAAAGAGACTTCTCTAATATCTCTTCCATCATTCCAAAGGAGATAATTATTCAAGCCCTTTCAAGGAGAAGATCATGGAGATTTGTTAGAATATCTTATTCAAGATAGAGAAGGATATGTGTGAGGATTTGAAGGATTATATTTTGTAATAATGTAGAAGCTGAGAGAATAGTGGATCTCAATTATGGAGATGGTTATCTTCTTCATGTATATAAGAGAGTGCCTCTCTTCATTTCATGTTTGGATTTTTGGAGATAGTCTTGTAATTAGGAGAAGAAGGGGATTCTTAGCTTTGTTATTCTTCCATGTTTTGTCATTTGACTATTGTAATATAATTTGAGATTGATATATTGTGTGAGCTCACATATGTCATTGTTGTTAACTTTTCACATGTTGTATTTCCCTTATGCAATTCCATGCTTTCCTAGTTAGTGTTTCAATGCTTTCTTAGATTAGTTTGATTTCAGCAACATAGATTAGATTAGATTAGTTCTACTTCAGTCCTGCACAAAGAATGCATGTGCTTCGTTAGTTTACGTACCCCGGGTTGACAATTAAATAGTTGGGCAAGTACTACAACATTATTATAACGACATATATTTCGCCTAACAACATACTCTAATTCTGTCTGAAAACATGCCAACAATATCCCCCTTTGGCATTGATGGAAAACCCTTCAAGAACATCTGTCTTAACCACTATATTGAAATTACCACACTTTCTCCCCCTTTGACATCAATGTCAAAGAAAAAACAAGCTCCCCCTGAGCTGTTGCAGTACATCTCGAAGGTATCAGATATGTGACAAGCATATACTCCCCCTGTGTTGTTGCAGTATTCTTAGGAGGTATTAGAGATTCAACCAACACAAACTCCCCCTGATAGGATGAACCCTCTTAATTTGACAGTGAGGTCACACCCAACTTCTGGTGAAGATATCCAAAAGGAGTCACTGCTAACAGTTTAGTAAAGATATCAACGATCTATTATGTGGAAGGAATATAATTCAGCTGAATGACTCTGTTTGTAACTTGTTCTCTGATAAAATGGTATTTTATTGGGATATGCTTAGTCTTGGAATGAAGAACATGATTCTTGGAGACACCTTAGTGTTATCACAGTGAATTGTAATCAAATTAGTGTAATTTACCTTCAAATCTATAAGAGTTTGAATCATCCATAAAATATGAGTGCATCAAGTAGCAATATCAATGTTCTCTGCCTCTATAGTTGATAAGGAAATATATCCCTGCTTCTTACTAATCCATGATACCAACAAATCACCCAGGAAGAATGCACCTTCATTGGTGCTCTTTCTCTCATCCACACAATTTGCCCAATCTGCATCTGAATAAGAAGTTAAATGAAAATTATAATTTCTAGGATACCACAGACCATAAGTCATTGTTCCCTTCAAGTATTTGAATATCCTTGTGACAACTACCAAATGACTTTGTTTAGGAGCAGACTGATAACGACCTATCATTCCAACAACTTTCATTATATCAAGACGGGATGCTGTGATGTATAGAACACTGCCTATCATAGAGAGATATGTCAGTTGATCAACATCAGGTGAAACATCATCTTTAATAAGCTTGCAACGAACCACCATAGGTGTACTAACAGGAGAGGAATCCTCCATCTGAAATTTCTTCAACATCTCTTTGAAATATTTTTCTTGAGAGATAAAAATTCCTACAGAACTTTGTTTTACTTGTAAGCCAAGAAAATATGACAATTCTCCTATCATGGACACCTCAAAATTAGTTTGCATAGAGTTAGCAAACCACTAAACAGAGGAATCATTATTACATCCAAAAATAATGTCATCTACATAAATCAAAACAATTAGTAAATCATCACTTTCAGTTTTTATGTAGAGATCGCTATCAATAGTACATTTCTTGAATCCTTTGTCTTGTAAAAATTTGTCCAGTCTATAATACCAATCTCATGGTTCTTGTTTTAGTCCATATAAAGCCTTCTTCAACTTGCATACATAATCAGGTTTATCTATCAATGAGAATCCTTCAGGTTTCTCCATATATACTTCTTCCTCTAGATCTCCATTAATAAATGTTGACTTAACATCCATTTGATAAACTTTAAAGTTCTTATGACATGAATATGCAAGAAACATTATGATGGCTTGCAATCTTGCCACTGGTGAAAAAGTTTCATCAAAATCCTGACCTTCAACTTGTGCATACCCTTTACAGATCAATCTAGATTTATTTCTAACAACTTGTCCATTTTCATTCATTTTATTTTTGAACACCCATTTGGAACCTATTACATTCTTGTCTTCAGGTCTAGGAACAAGCTCCCAAGTATTGTTCTTATCAATCTGATCAAGCTCTTCATTCATAGCTCTAATCCAATCATCATGCTGGTTGGCTTCATCAAAATTTTTAGGTTCAGCCATAGATAAAAAAGCAACATGGGATTGTTCTGAGTCTTTAATCAATTTCCTTCTTGTCTGAACTCCTTTATTTATATCTCCAATTATCGGATTTTCAGGATGATTCTTTCTAACAATTCTGAGAGGTGATTTTTCTTCTCTCTGCTGATTTGTGTCAATTGGAGTATTCATATCTTCATCTGATTCAAATTCTTCTCTTTCTGATCCTTGGACATGTTCATCTTCATTTTCAATTATATCTTATGTGCTTGGTTCAACACTGCTTACATTTCCTATCGGGATTTCTTCATCAACTTTTATGTCAATACAATCAACCAATTTATGCAACCTCTTATTGTAGCATCTGTAACCTTTATTGTTTGTAGCATAACCTACGAATATACATTCATCGACCTTGTCATCATATTTGCCAATATTTTCATCATTATTCTTGATATAACATTTACTCCCAAAGACCTTAAAATGCTTGATTGAGGAAGGTCTTCCAAACCATAGTTCATAAGGAGTCTTGTCACTGTGTGGTATGAGATGAGCTTTGTTAAGAATGTGAACAACTGTATGAATTGCTTCCACCCAATATGTCTGAGGTATGTTCCTTTCATTCATCATTTATATTGCCATTTGTTGTACTAATCTATTCTGCCTCTCAACAACTCCATTTTGCTGTGGAGTCCTTGGAATTGTGTACTCTCTTTTGATTCCATGTTTATCACATAACTCTTTGAAGTTCCATGAGATAAACTCTCCTCCTCTATCAGACCTTACTACTTTCAATCTTTTTCCTGTTTGATTCTCAGTTAGAGCCTTAAACACTTTGAATTTTTCAAATGCTTTAGATTTTTCCTTCAAAAATGCAACCCATGTTAGTCTAGAATAATCATCAATAATCAACATAAAATAATTTTCTTTTCTTGTACCTTCTTTCCTTGATGGTCCACATAAATCCATATGTACTAACTGGAGAGGTTTTTATGTTGAAGGAAAGTTTTTAGATTTGAATTGTGTCTAAGTAAGATTTCCTATCTGGCATGGTTTACAAACATAATCATATGGCTTTGGTATCTTTGGAAGATCCTTTACTACCCCACTATTTTTTAGCTTGATTATATGATCAAAATTTAAGTGTCCAATTCTCCTATGCCATAGCCAAATTTCATTATACTCGCTTAAGTGGCATTCTTCTTTTTCTTCTTTTAACACATAGACATTGTTTTCTGTTCTTATCCCTTTTGCAATTAGCAGTCCTGAATTCACAGATTTTATTCTACAATCTTTAGAAGTAAAAATGACTTCACATCCTCGGTCACAGACTTGACTGACACTAAGAAAATTATTTTTCAGACCTTCTACAAACAACACATCTTGAGCTTTCCCTTTTCCATTACTCAAACTTACCATTCCTTTAACTTTTATTTTCCCTGGTGCATCATTTCCAAAAGTTACATTCTCTGATTTACTTTCACTTAGAGTTAGAAACTTACTTTTTTCTCCAGTCATATGTTTGGAACATCCACTGTCAATATACCAGGGATTATTTTGTCTTTGGGATGATAACACTAGTCTACACTTGTCATCTTCTCTCTTCTTCCAAATCTTGAAATTTTCAGCAGTAAGATTCAAATCTGGCTTAAAATTCCTTAAGCGACAATCTGCAACTTTATGTCCATAGTTATGACAGATGTAACATTCTGGTTCACTGAATAACAAATCATAATGATTGTTATGCTCATAACTGTTGTTATGTTTCACCTGCTTCCTTCCTCCATCCATCACATGATTTATAGTATATGGTCGTTTGTTTCTTGGTTGTCTCAATCTTTGTTGTGGCAGATAGTTATTCCTTGAGTATCTTGATTTCAAATATCTAGATCTTAAAGAACATTTTACAACTTTGTGACCAAAGTTAGAACAAAAAAAGCAATAACCATAAAAAAAACCTTTGTACTTGGAAAAAGATTGTATTCGATTTCTTCCATGCTGATGATTTCTTTGATCAGAAAATGTGTTTGTGTTATTTATTTGATCTACAGATTCGGTTTTGGTACTTTTTATTTCATTCCTTCTTGGTGGCAGATTTTCTTTCTTTGTTTCTACAGAGTGGTTGTTGTCAATGATTGTAGTTTTGACAAACTTGATGGGTTCTGTATTACTTGGATGATCACTACTTGATCCTTCTTCATATCCCAAGCCAACTTTCAACTTTGGATTCCTTTGCTGATTTAGAATGGAAGTTAATTCTTCTGAGACTTTAATACTCGGCATATTTTGGTGATACAATGCCTTAAACTTCTCCATTTCTTTTCTGTTTTTTACTATCTCTTCTTCTAAGGCTTCACACCTCGCTTTCTTCTCTGACAACTGTTGTTTTAGTATGTCTTCTATTTTCTTTTCCTCTTCTAACTCCACTTTTAGTAGAGAAAAGTTTTCATCAGGTTTTTCACCATTCATTTTAAACTGCATCAATAACTATTTTTGTTTTCTCTTCTTACATCTGAGTCTGTCAATTTATTCTAAAGCACTGATTAATTCACCTTCCATATCCACCACATCTTTTGCATCATCCATTTCACCTCTTGTGTGTTCATCATCAAGATCTCCCATATCCATAAGCATAAAATCATTCACTTTGTTTTCACATGATGAATCACTATCTTTGTCTTCTGAGGAATTGTCATTGTTTGCACACAAACTTTTCCTTTTACTATATTTCTTGAGTCTGTACTTCTTTTCATCATCAGAGTTCTGGTCCTTTTTCTGGTGGGGACACTTAGATGCAAAATGACCTATCTTACCACAGTTAAAACATTTGAAGGGAAGCTTGTCTTGATGTTTTCCTGATCCTTTATTTAACCTTCTCACAAATTTTGCCTCAATATCATCTAAATCTAAATCAGTATTCTTGTCTACTTTAAAAGATGTTTCTCCAGTAATAGATTTATCTTTGCTGATTCTCATTTCATATGCAGTTAGAGTTCCTAGGAGTTCATCAATGGACATAGTTTTAGGATCATTTAGTTCTTCTATTGCAGATACTTTTGGATTAAATTTATCAAGGAGAGATCTTTGAATCTTTTGAACTAGAAATGATTCCTCAATCTTCTCACCAAGACCCTTCATGGCATTCACAAGTTCTTCAACTCTTAAAAAATACTTGCTAACTGTTTCATCTTCATTCATCTTTAGTTGTTCAAACTTCAACCTATATGTTTGGAGTTTGGCATCTTTTACTTTCTC
>SNQJ01S0163404.1:3234-20587 GCA_010110895.2 Picea sitchensis | reverse complement strand
AATTATGAAGACTTATTTTTATTAATATTATTTTGTTGAATATAAAGTAAAATAAAAAAAAATCTAGAATACATGTATTGTTGTTGAATATTGAAAATAAAATAACAAATTATGAAGACTTATTTTTATTGATATTATTTTGTTGAATATAAAGTAAAATAAAAAAAAATCTAGAATACATGTTTATAGTAATTAATTGAATTGATTGAAGTCATTACATGTAATTGCAACGTCATCAACCAATATGCCATTTGATAGTTTTTAATCCATGATTTGATCGTAGAGATAGTTGAATATAATGTGTTCATGTGCTTGCATTTTTAAGTAAAATGCATACACATTGAAGTTTATTTCCGGCAATATTTTAAGTTTATTGGGCGCAATACTATTATTTACACCATTAATTTATAACATTATTTCAGGAAATGATATTAGTTTTGTTCTTGTCCATTTTCAGAGAGCCTTGCTTTATAGTTTATGATATATTGGTGAAAGAAAATATATAACTAGTTAGAACATATTGTATCCTTATGGGACATGCATGATTGATTTATGTTTAAATATTGAAAATTTATGCTTAGTAGATGGGAAGGAGATAAGTTCAAACAAGTGGCCATCATGAGAATTGCAACATCATGAGAGTTGCAACATTGTTTATTTTAAAGGAATCACATTTTTACGATCGTGATCATCACCTTACATGTATGGAGCAAAAATGATAAAAGGAGTATGTTTGAATACCATGTATGCATGGCATATTCATGTGTTTAATTTTTTTTTTTAATAAAAAAAATATTTATGTATAGAGAGTGATATTTTTTTAGAAGTAGTGTATATATTATTTGAAAAATAAAACAAGACTCTTAAATCTTATCCTTTAAAAAATTTAATGAAAAAATCCCTTCTCGAATTATAACTCCCATATACTTGTTTAAAAAAAGATAGCATCCCATAAAATTGTTCAAGAATTATCCTTCCAATAGGAATATTAGAAAAGAAACCTCATATTATCATCAAAAGTTGATTACCCAACTCATAATAAAAATTGTATATTGCTTGTTAAAAAAAAAAAACATCCCATAAAATTATTCAAAAATCATCTTTCTAATAGGAACATTAGGAAAGAGACCACATATTATCATCAAAAGATGATCACCCAACTCATAATAAAAATTGTATATTATTTGTTAAAAAAAATAACATTCCAAAAAATTGTTAAGAAATATCCTTCTAGGAAAGAGACCACATATTATCATCAAAAGATTATTACCCAACTCATAATGTATATTGCTTATGTACAAAGAGAATTTATGTACAAAGAGAATTTATAGAAAAAGTAATTAAAATACCAAAAGATAATAAGCTTCCAAGTTGATACATAAATATTTATTTTCTTTTAGATATTAAAGATTGAAAAGTAAGGATTGAAAAGTATGTAAATTCCTTTACTTAATTCAACCACATTCATACGACCTTCAACTAGAGCTTGTACATCTTTAGAAAGTGTACCAATTTCCACATTTAATTCTATAAAAATGTAAGTGCAAGATATGTTGATAAATGAAGCTACTACTTCTAACTAATCAATTATATTCTTAATCTAAATATTATACAATTGTAGTTTGTTTGGTTCAATTCATAAATCTAGGAAACACTTTTTGGTAAGGCAAGATGAAAAAAATAATTTTTTGGAATCTTTATCAAAATATTTTTAAGTACTTGAACATGATTTTTGATGGATGTGAAAAAACCTAGATTGAAATGCTATGCTGGATTAGAAAAAATCTAAATTAGGCTTTCTATTTTGCTTATATCTAAAATGAAAACAATAATATCATTACTCATATCATTTGAAACGATCTTTAAGAATTTTCTTTTCATTCTCTACAATAAATTTGATTTAAAAAAAATAAAAAAAAAATTTGAAAAAACACTTTTTTATTAAATTATTTTCAATAAAATAAAAAAATACACATAAATTTTCTAAATTAGTTTGAAAATATTCAACTTGAAATCAAAGCTCAAGTTTTTTTTTGAGAATAAGGTTTAGGTTAGTGAGGAGGTATTCCTTCACAAAAGTTCATTCCAATGTAACTTTTGCTTCACTCCATCTCAATTATTAAAAAAATGCCACTTTTCTTGTAATTTATATTCACCTTGAATGTTAAAAGAGATTAATCTTATTGAAAACGGTTACCTAATTTACTCTTATATTTTTTAATTTCATCTTTCTTGGATTTTTTCACCTCCTCATAGAGCCCAATCCTCATTGTACTAGTGGATTTGGGCATATAATATTTATAAAAATGGATTTGGGCATTTAATATTTATAAAAAAATAAATTAGACGACTTAGGCATTTAATATTTAAAAATAAATAAATTAATGTATGAAAACTTGGTTGATCCATTAGAAAAATTAACTTGTGAACTTGGGCATTTAATATTTTTAAAAATAAATTAATGTCATGAAAACTTCGCAGAGGTGAGATAGAACTCAACAAAATCTTTGTGGAATAAAAGAATTTGACAAAGTCTTGGGGCATGTTAGGTTCAAATGCAATTTAGTAAAATTGTTCTTAAATTATGCAATAAATTAGATTATTAACAAATGTAAAAAGATAGTAAGATGACAAGCATAATCAATCTGTTCAAGTTGGTGAAGTTGGGAATTAATTTGATAGAGCTATTTTCTAAAGCCACAAAGATCCGATTGAGGGTCAAATTAACCCTTCATTGAGGTATTTGAAAATCCTCAATCCCTTGATTAATTTTTTAAAATTCCTCGATTACAGGTTTAAAATTGATCTATATTGCTTTATCGAGGGTTTAAAATCTAGAAATTTATCCCCCTTGCTATAAGATTTTATGCAATTACAACTTTCAAGGGGTGGAACCCCTTCATCTCTTTCATCTTAGGTGGCAGAGTTGATGCTAGTGGATTCATCAATGAATCATCAATCCGATGACATATCATTTTCACACTTTCGATTTCATATTATATTTTAAATTTATTATCATTTAAAACCTATACTGATTTTTTTTTCCCATGGTTCCAAAGATGTTGGGAGAAAAATCAGTAGCATAAAAAATGCAACCAAAAAATTATAACAAATATGTGGCATCCCTGTGGATCTTTCCTCTTCAAAAGGGTATTTTTGGTTTTTCAATTTATGTAGTCAATTGAAAAAAAGTTGGTGGGAACACAAAGGTGTATAAAATGTGATTCTAATATTAATTGGCCGGCTTAAAAAATAATAAAAAACATTATTTTACCCCAAAGAAGTGGTGTTCAAAAACACATGTATTCCAACAGAGGATGAACACCTTCAGTAGCCACTCACACAACTAGATCAAAGATCAAATCATCGATGTTTTTACATGATAAAACCTTGTGGGGAAACATCCAAGGCTCCAACCAATGTGTTGACTTGAGGAAATTTATTAATGCAAAAGAAAAATATTACAAGAGATTTTCTCACAATCGATCATTAGAAAACGACCCTCCATTCTCTTTAAATAGAGATCATGGACCAATAGGGTGCTAATCCACAAATCAATGTAGTCCTTAAGATTGAAGAGAATATGAGTCGTTAGATCACTCTATGTCGAGAATATATTGTGACCATCAAATTACAAATGTATATTAATGCATACTAAAGAAACACACTAATAAACAAATTTTAACCTAACACACATTAGACCATGTTGATATTAACTAACTCCTAAGTGTCTAAATATCCAAACATCCCCCCTTAAGAACAAGTTGGGATAGGATTTAAGGATTTACAAAGGAAACACAATAGGAGAAGAAGGAGGCATTAGAGCTTATCCCCCCTTAATGACAACTTCCTAAACTCCTAACATAGATCAAAGTTTGGAAAACTTCACTTTTGTAAGAGACTTTGTGAAAATGTCTACAACTTGTTCTTCGTTAGGGAAAAGAGCACTTCAATAACTCGGTCGTGAATGAGCTTTCTGATGAAGTGCATCTATATCTCTATGTGTTTGTTTACTAATTTTGAAATGGATCTTTGGAAATGTTGATGGAACTCTTATTGTCGCACCAGAGGGTGGTCAGATGTTATTGATGGAGCCTAAACTATGAAATGATTTGTCGAAACCACAAGGCTTCTTGAGTTGGATGAACTGTTGCTCAGTAGTCTGCTTCTACCGAAGAAAGAGAAATAGTGTATTGTTTCTTACAGGCCCAAGTGATAGGTCTAGAATCAAGAAAGAAAACACAACCTATAGTAAACTTCTAATCATCAGGTTCATCATCCCAATGTGAATTAGTGAAACCAATCAACAAAGGAGTCCCCCATGAACTATAATGTATCCCAAACTGAAATGTACCCCATGGATATTGAAGTATCCTTTTAGCTTTTTTCTAATGGATTTAATGGGGTGTTTTCATATACTAGGAACAATAACAACAACAAAGGAAATATCAAGATGGGTATGATATGAATATAAGAGGCTACCAACTAACTGATGGTATAAGGTGATATCAAATTCGAGAGAAGTAGAAGTGGTAGAAAGTTTGACTACAGACTAGAAGGGAGAATGGGTTGGTTTAGAATCATCCATGTGAAAGTAGCGAAGAAGGTCACAAGCATACTTAGAATGGGAAAAATATTCCTTCCTTGGTTTGCAAAACTTGGAGGCCAATGATATAATGGAAATGGTCTAAGTTTGTCATTTCAAATTTATTTTTAAGGATGGATTTCACATGGGTTAAAATTTTAGGGTCACTACTAGTGAGGATAAGGTCATCAACATAAAGAAAAATTATTATGAGATGGATTCCTACTTTATTGGTATAGACATTAGGGTCATAATGAAATCTAGAAAAGTTGGTGTCAAGAAGAAAGATATCCATTTTGGCATACCAAGCTCGAGGATATTTCTTAAGACCATAAAGAGATTTCTTAAGATGACAAACAAGGCTGGAGTCATCATGAACATATATAGGAGGTTGTTCCATGTAGATTTATTCTTTCAAATCCTTATGCAAGAAGGAGGATTTGACATCCATTTGATGTACCTCCCATTTATGTGAGGTTAAGGGATAGAACAAGGTGGATGGAATTCATTTTTTCTACAGGGGAAAAGGTTTCATTATAGTCAATTCCTTCAAATTGAGAGAATCCTTTAGATACTAACCAACCTTGTTTCTTTCAACACTTCCATTTGAAGCATACTTAGTTCTATACACCCATTTACATCCGGCAAGTTTTCTTCCTTTCAAAATAGGTACAAGATCCCAGGTATCATTTTCCATTAAAGAGAGATACTCTTCATTCATTTCTATGTCTCGATCTGGATGAACTGAAGGTTATGAAAATGTGTCGGGATCATGAGTCTTTTAAACTTGAGCTAAAAGAGAAAAGTCTTGATAAAAACTATGAACATGTCTGACACTGATATGAAGGATCACCAACAAGATCACCAACTGCTTCTCATGTTGAACATACCCATCTGGGAAGCGATGGTGATGGTGCAAGTTCATGTTCAATGGACTCATTTGGAGGAAGGTGAGAAGGAAGAGGTGGATTTTCATCCTCACTATCATCATATGAAGAAGAATAAACCATAATAGAAATATAAGAAGGGACAAATGCCAAAGATGGCTCGCATGATAAAGATGGAACAAACGTTGAATTAGGCTCGCAGGCCAAGATATTTTCATCAAATTTAAGATCTCTTCTAATAATAATTTCATTGGAATGAGGTTGAAGAAGTCTATAACATTTGACATTTTCATAATATCCAACAAAAAGGAACTTCTCGCTTTTAGTATTTTCTCATCAAGAATGTGAGCCCATGCTACACTACCAAATACATGGAAGTGGCTTACATCTAGCTAAATTTTATTCCATTCTTATTTTGGTGTTACATTTTTAGAGCCTTTGTGGGAGTGAGATTTACTATGTAACTTGTACAGTTGATGTTTTCCTCCAAATAATGAAGACATAATCCCTTAGATTGGATCATACAATTAGCCATTTCTTTTAATGTGAGATTTTTTCTCTTAGTAACACCATTTTGTTGTTGTGTATATGGAACAACATGTTGCAGCTGAATTCCCTGTGTAGTGTGGTAACTTGTAAATTTATTGTTTGCATATTCACCTTCATTTTCTATTCTTAACCTTTGAAGTTGATGTCCAGATTATTTTTCTACAAGGACCTTGTAGGCCAAAAACTTGTCAAAATATTCACTCTTAAGTTTTAAGAAGTAAACCCAATTGCATATGGAGAAGTCATCAATGAAAGTTAATAAATACTTGCACCCAGAGAAATAAGAAGAATAAATCAAACCACACAAATCATTGTGAACAAGTTGCAAAGGGGTCAAGGCGTGCCATGAGGCACACTTGTCAAAATTGTCTCGATGATATTTGTTGAGAACAAAACTGACACAAAAACCATTTCTACAAGAAACGAGAGGAATACCAATCACCATGTGTTGATTACATAGTTATTGCATTGAACAATAGTTTATATGATCAAACTACTCATTCCAATGTTTGCTCAAGTCATTGCTATGAGAAACAAAAATTGATGGGAGAGATGATGACCAAAAGTTTTCAAACTTGTACAAATTGGTAATATCATCAACAATTCCATTTTCGAGGACATTCTTAGGATATTTTAAATCCATGATTACAACTTGGTGAGGTGAAAACTATACGGGTTTACCTTCACCTAAATGAGTGATTTGATACACTGATAGAAGGTTGCAGGAAAGAATTGGAACACATAATACATCATTGAAATTGTAATACCACTAGGACGAATCCCAAGTTGTAAATGTACATATGAGTTATAGGCCGGTGAATCGAGATGTTTTGAGGCCAGAGTACATGTGTGATTAGGCCAACGAGCCTAAAAATGTGTTATGTAATCACACTATCTTTTATTAATAAAATGAATCACTGTTGTAGACCAAGTTAGGAGAAAGAGTATGGGGGGATAGGAATCCATGAGAGGGAAAGGGGGCTAAGGAAAAGGGGCTAAGTCACGGGGGCTTAAGACAATGAATAAAATAATATTATTCCTAATTCATAAAATTTATGTTATAATTTCATGATAAGTTCTCAAGTGAGAGGAACGAATTACCAAGTAGATTCAAAGACATTTCCTAGAATTTCAAGTGTCAATATAGGAACATGCAATATAATGAGGAGAACTTAGTGTAATTCTCATGTTGTCCTGATCATTCTTCCAATCATTCACTCATGCCTTTTCGCCCATCATCTTTACCTTTGTTGGAGTGTAAGTTGAAGTTGGTTATCCTATAAATCCTTGGTGTTTTGAGTTGAAGAAGTAGGTTGTCAGGCTTGCAGAGCAATTCTCTCTGGGTGAGAGAGTTGTTGGGAATAGTTTTCCCCATGTGTGGGCTAGTGAGTTCTATAAATCCTTGAGAAACCTTGTGTTCCAAGTTTTGACCGAATCCCTAGAAAGGAAGTGGGATAGCCCAAAGGACTGTTGAGAAGAGAAGGGGGTAGATTTACTTGGGTGTGATAGGTTGTGGGGAATGAGATGTTGTGAGATGGGAACTATTGTTGGAGTGTGTGCCTTAGCATGTGTTGTTTTATGTTGTGGGTTAGACCTTAGTTTGGCATAGGATCCTTTGCCCCGTTGGATTCATATCCCTAGCTCGGGGGTGACCTGCCATTGAGAGTGTATGAAGGATAGAGTCTACGACTGGGAGGAATGTCTGAGGTTTTTCCGCAGTCGGTGATTTATAGAAAAACATAAGTTTTCATTTATGGAAGTTTTTACTTGGTGATTATTATAAGTTGTTATCGTGTTTATTCTTCTTTTATTTCTATTCGCTGAAATGTTACATAATTATGCATGGATATGCATGCTATTGTTAGTTTTTCATAAATGTTGCATATTCATGGCATGATTGTTAATAAATGTTATCTGCGAGTGAATTTTAGTAGTATTGACAACATGATTCTTACGTAGTTCTCAAATTGTCACACACGCTGGGAATAGTTACCACACACATTTGAAATCCTGTTTTGCACGCTGTGAAAAGTTCCATGGATGGCACAAGGCCAGGTGCATGTGCGAAGATAGTATCTGTGAGCTATTTTCGTAATTATATTGTGGTATCGGAGGAAACTTTTGCGTTTTTGGTAATGGGGGACCTTAAAAAAATAACCATTATCTACCTAAACCATTCTAGAACCTACAACACTAAGATATCTATCATCAAAAATAAATATTTTCTTTTTTTTACATTTATTAAGAGCATAAAATATGGCTTTATTCTTATTCATATGATAAGATCCTTCAGAATCAATAAGCCACTCATCAAAATAAGAAGTAGAAGTTGCATTGATGGAGAAACTAGAAGCAAACGGTGTATGTCCATCAAAATAATAAGAAGAATAAGAATAAAAATACATATTGATGTTGTGTTTCTTCATATTTTCTTTGAAGGATTCCATCTTATTAAAACATTTAGACTCCAAATGATCATATTTACCACAAAAAGTTTCAATGTCTAGTCAGTCTTTTTACTTATGTATTTCGGTCCTTTGTCATCATTAGGAGTAGAAGTTGGAAGAGAGGGTTTGGTACCTTTGTTTTGCTTGTTGTTGTTGTGAGGATTGTCAGGCCTCCAATTTGATGTCATTTTCATTGTCACTTGACCCATTTTGACTTGACATAACCACCCTTTTCCCATGATTTTCACACTGTTCACCATATTTATCATATAAAGGTCCTTCCTTTGAGATCTTAGGAGGTAAATTTGTTGGTTAATCCACATTTTCTACATTGTTTTTGATGAGTTATATAAATTAGAGGTTGTTTTATTACTAATGATGGTTGATCATTATGGGTCCTATAACTTATATGGAGGCCTTGTAACCCACTTTTACATTCAACATATACTCGCGGTTCTAAAAGGGAATCATTGATTTCCTAACATGCTTCCATGTTCATCACATTGGTTCGAGAGAAAACCGAGGAGGTACCATGCTTCGGTCAAAGCTTGCAGTCAACCACATTCCCAAAACAACATGCTCAATGAACGAATCTGGTTGTGACTAAGAATTGGAGATATTCTCATGTAAATATGTCATGAGAATATATAATGGAACGATTTTCGAAGCTATGCTTGTCCATAAAAATATCTAAAGATCGAATTGCATCCATTTTTGTATTTTTGTTGTTATGATTGATGCATCCAAGGTGTGAGATCCAGGATTTGTTCTTGGTTCACTTGCATGTTCTTGTGATGCAGATTTTCATATGAAATTAGATCAAAGGATGTATAGGATGACTAGATCATATTATACATAGATCAAATTTCTTGTACTGTTGTTTAACCTTCATTAATACAAAGGATTGCGTTGATGTTCTGAGATAGAATTTGCATTCAAATTTTCTTTTAAGTATGTGAGTTTTTAGGCAACGTGAAGCCAATTAGGAGGGCCCATCAATTCAGCCATAGTTTCTCTGTTTTATAGCAGTAGAGGTAGTAATTTCGTCCCTTTGATTTGATAATTAGTGTTTCTCTGTTTTGATTTGAGTGTGAAGATAACATAGCTTTGTTTTGATTTCACATAATTTAGTTTCATATACAGTGTTTGCACAGTGTTTCATAATTTAGTTAAGAACTGAAATGATGGCATACTCAACGTTCACATAGTTTGATTTTGCAAATGCAGGTGTCTCGGTAATTTTCAAGACTTGTATGTTTTGTGTATTGATTTAATTTCAATTTAAATCATGACAATCATATAACTCTGTATTGATTTAATTTCAATTTAAATCATGACAATCATATAACTCTGTATTGATTTCATTTGGGTTATAGTCTAAGTGTGCAGTTTGAATATCTATGTTTTAATTTTGTTTTTTATGTGACAAATACAAAATCTTTCAAGCTATGAATCAAAATAGAATTGTTTGGTTTTGATATTTAGTTTTTGTATCTTAGATATTTATTAATAATGCAAATGTCCAGTATCTTTTGAGTTTTTTCTGCATGGTGTGTGGATCGATCCTTTCCCGTATCCCCCTTTTAGTTAAATGATTAAAATGTTTTGAGTGAAGGTAAAACAAATCTCATTGAAGGTGAATGATAATATTGAGTTTTGACTCTATTATGAGAACATTGAGTACCTCACAGTGAAAGAATCATAACCTATTCCTTTGAAAAATATTCATTGTTAATCCAATGAATATCATCTCTTTTCCTTTTGCAATTATCAATGTGTGAAGTAGAATAGTTTTGTCAGTAGTCTTTTACATATCTTATCTGCATTTACAATTAAAACAACAATTTCACCTTTTTACATATCTTATCTGCATTTACAATTAAAACAACAATTTCACTAAAGGTGGGAAAAATATTTTCTCCAAGAATTGCATATAGGAACACTTGATATGTGTTTGAGTGAAATACTATAGCCTATACCCAAAAAAAAACTTCTTTTTTTTGCTACCTAGTGAACACAATTCTTGTAATTTGCATAGTCTTTAATTGATGCTAGTTAATGTTAGGAGTATAGTTTCATTTAATTGAGTTTGAGAGTGTTCTTTTCATAGATTAGACAATCATTCATGTTTTATTCCATGCATATACAGTGTTAGCATATCTAATCTTACGCTCCTATATTGATGAATTAATGGTCAACATTTAAAGTTAATTAAATTATTGGACATTTTTGGTGTAGTTGTCAGGGAGATGCTAAAATGGATTAACACTTATATGGCTTATTTTTCTTGCATATTTTAAATTGTAGAGTTTTTTGCATGTTATTTATTTCTTCAAAGTACTAGCATTCTAGATCTGGTGGGACAATGAACAATAAGAAACAAAGGAACCTTTACTTCATAATTTCTAAGGAGGTTCTAGCCTGACACATTCACTTTGGTGAGTCTACTATTTCACTGGTTCTAAATCTATATTAGTGGTGCATGAATAGAGCTAGAGATAATAGAGGTAGATTTAGGGGAACAGGTAGAGTAGATACTCCATATAAAAAGACTCCTTCAAATACTAACTTGTTAGCAGGAAAATCTATAAAAGGAGGAAAAGTAGGTAAGATTCTAAAAGACAGTTCCACCAAACAGAAACCTACAATAAGTGAAACTAAGAAGCCCATTATTTTTCTAGTAGATCCTACAATAGAGGCAGATGCAGTAGGTGGCTCAGATCACCAACCAGGAAGCAAAAAGGAGTTCAATCCAATCCTGGAACTAGTATCTCCACACATACCCTCATAGTACAACTTATTCGGGAACATAAACATAGTTGGAGGAGAAGGCGAGATACATACCAATGACGAAGGTGAAGTAAATGGAATTGAAGAGGTAAATTTTGGGTTTCTGATAGTGGATCCTAATACAAATGCGTAGATAAAGAACATCCATAGTTCAATTTTACCTCACTTCCATGGTCTGGAAAGCAAAGAACCTGACTCTTTTCTTTTCAAATTTGATATTCTTTGTCGCATCTATGATTATTCCTTTGACGAACACAATTTGAGTTTATTACCTTCCACCCTTAAAGATGCATCTCTACATTGGTTTATGTGACTAGGATGGGACACCATTAGAACACGGGATCAGATGCATGGAACTTTTGTCAAGAAATATCAATATTATTGTAAGGCTATGGAATTAAGAGAAGAAATATTTAAAATGACACATAAAGAGGAAGAGAGATTAGAACACTATCTTGAGAAATTCTTGTATAATCTTCAAAGGTCTAAACAACACAAAATAGACCCAGAAACCATTAGAACTATTTTTTTGAGAGGTCTATTAGATGAATCAATAAATTTTCTCAACTTAATGGGATCTGGTGATGTCACTTGACTAACCTTTGAAGAAATTTGTGATTTATGTAGAAGATATTCTCAGATCCAGGATATATCTCGTAGAGGATCAAGTGACACTCTTTCCAAAGTCACCAAATCTACGACAAGTGGTGTCACTAGGGTTGAACTAGGAAATTTTCTAGAAAATTTTAAAACTAATCTTCTTGGCACTCTTAGATTACAATTGGATACTTTGAAATTTAAAAATAAACAAGAAGAGGAATATGAAACTCTTTCCATTTTTTCCCCTAAGTGTAGAAAAAGGCATCCCCTAAAAGAATGTCATCTTGATAGTATTGAAATATGTGTTATTTGTGTAGGGAAACACTACTCAGAGCATTGTCCTTCCTTACCTGGACTTAAAGTGGTGTATCAATAAGGAAATAAATCAATGGAACAATTGTGTAATCTTGCACCAAGGAGGCCATGGTAACCATGAACACCTGGTATGTCTTCAAATCTTGCATCAAAATTTACTTCATATTTTCCTGGTCAACAATATCAACCACAATACTTGGATCCTACTATTCCTTGGCAAGGATGGCCCCAACAAAAGGTCCATAATTGTCCTTGGAAACAAGTGTGGCATGGACCCAACTATGGGAACAGTCTTGCCTATACCTATCCTACACTACCATAACCATCATACCCTATTCCATCACCTCAACAATATTTAGAAGAACCATATCCCCCACAAATTCAACATTCATATCCCACACAAGTACAAACCCAACCAACTGCACTACCTCAACAATTACAACTCACACAACCCAAACAAATTCCATCCGCCCAACCTCCGAGACCCACATAATTTCCTGCCCAACCAATTCCTAACCCCAATAATAAGGTATCTCAACATATCTTCAACATTGAGTTACAACCCTTTCCCACCTATATGGTCACCACAATGGAGCTACAAGATATTCAAATTATATTGGGAAAGGAAATCAATAAGAACTCTCCTACAATTATTGAAGAAGAGTCAGAGGAGGAAAATCCTAATCAAATAAATGATAATGTTAAAATAAAGAAGACTTCCCCACATTTAGAGATTCCCCAGTCGTCCCGTTTACCTCCCTATTTGGAAATGTTAAGCTTGGAAAAGCCAATTCTTTACCCCGGATTTGACTTGATCTCTAAATTAAGGAATGTTTGCATCAAAGTTCCCTTATTACAATCCATTAAAGATACACCAATTTATGCTAAAACCATTAAGGAACTTTTTGTAAAGAAACTCAGAAGAAAGAAGATAGAACCAACAACAATCCAATTTGTGGGGAGATCAACATATCTCATGTCAGGACAAATTTTCGTGGAAAAATATCAAGATCCTGGCAATCTTATTGTTTTAGTACACATCAATGATTTTCTCGTCCCAAACACTCTTATTGACTTAGGGGAAGTAATCAATATCATGACTCGATAGACCATGGAAAAAATACACTTACTCAGCCTTCGTCTTACACCCACTGCTTTAGAATTAGTAGATCGATCCAAGATTAAACCCGAGGGTGTATTGGATGATGTGATTGTTTCCTTAGAATCTTGGGAGTACCCTATTAACTTTATGTTTTTTCAGCCCAAAATTTATTCACCGGGGAATCCCATGATATTAGGAAGACTATGGCTAGCCACCGCAAATTCATTTATTGGTTGTAGGTATAGGAAAATGCTTATTTATCACTAGGATTTAGTGAAAAATATAACTTTGTATACTCCCTCCAAATATTTTCCTGAGATTGAAAAAACTTTGTGGCTAGACACCTACAATAGTGATGAAGAAAATGTAGAACATATTTTTGCAATAGATCATATTATGCAATTCAAGGTACTCACTGAAGAAGACCGGATTCAAAGTTTTTTGGTAAATTTAGATCCTTTGCAAAATTATGATTTATCACTTGATCATATTTTTAGTTGAGATTTTCAAGAAAATTATGATTTGAATGCTTCTTTATCACTAAAAATTTATGAAATAGCTCTAATATATTAGAATCAAGCATTATTCCTACCGAAATCATTTAGGGTAAATTTTTACATATAAATTCTCAACTTGACATTTTTCAGTAGGAACAAGTAATCAAAATGTTACAAAAACACACAAATTTCTTCGCTTGGAACTATCATGATATGAAGGGAATTCACTCTAACACTTGCACACATAATATCTACATTAAGGAGAATTCCCATCCTATTAGAAAACCTTAGAGGAGAATGAACCTTTCCCTCAAAGAAATTGTCAAATAAGAACTGCAAAAATTACTTGATGCCCAGTTTATCTACCCAATTTCAGATAGTCAATGAGTCTCACCCCTTGTAATAGTGCAAGTTGGGACATTTTTTTGAAGAAACAGTTCTTAGGACACATAAAGGTTTTGCAGAACCCCATAGCACATCAACATTAGATACAAGGGGTAGAAAGATAACTGCCAGTGCGCCAACAAGGAAAAAGAATGATGCACCAATTGGAGGAAGAAGCAAAGAAGCCTAGAAGCTTCGAGTGCAAGAAAAGACAAAGTAGAATCAAGAAACATCCAAGAAAATGATATAAATTGGGGAAAATGTAATAGGAAAGGGTTGCAATTTTGGAATGGACATGTGTTTTGTTGTATTGTTTTTGCTGATATTCCGTTGTTGTATTAACTTAGACGAGATTACTTCGCTAGGATCTATTTTCCAAGTGAACAACTAATTATGGTTTTGTTGTGTAAAATGTGATATGAAAGATCTTCCCTATGTTCACCAGTCTAAGATATAATAATATAGAAAGGAGTATTCGGGCATTCAATTTTTTTTGTTTTATGTATGAATGCTTAGTATTCTTTTCGTGTAACCTATCCCGTGTTGTGTATTTACTAATTGCATTACCGTTTTAGAAAATTCTATAATGTATGTGTTTACTTTAACATAGCACAACACAAATGTTTCATTGTCTTTATAGATCTAAGGATTCTTATGATATGATCTATTTACATATAAGTATCGAATTGTGCTATGATGTGCTAGATCTGATGTTGTGTCCTCTGTAATTCGCTTTATCACACAAAGTCTTGGTTGTGCTTCAGGTGAGACCTCTTCCCTTGCAGAAGGTTGAATATGCCAATGCAACTAGACTACAATAGTACCTTTGTTGGTAACCTCCGAGAACCATGGTCTCGAATTCCATGCCAACAAATGGTTCTATTTCCGGTAGTTGACTTCTGAGCGAATTTTCATAGGATGCAACATCACATATTTAAGTTTGACATTGAAATATGGTGAGAAAGAAGCTGTGACGAGTTTATATTTCAAGAAATTGGGTTACAAAATAAAATTTTGAGGGTTGTGAAGGACACAGTCTTCTATTGCAAACTAGCCAGTGATTAGTATGATATCTTCTGGATCTGATTCCCAGAAGAGGTCTACAATTGGCTGGTCTGGTTACAATAAGCAATAGAATTTAAATATCATGTCAAGAAAATATTTAATTTGATGAATGAGCGGCTTGATACTCTTCATAGGTTGGATCACCATATTTATTGAGCCGTGGAATTTTAGGTCCAAACTACCTTGGAAGGATACATCATTAAAATTTACGCATAAAATCACCAGTCATTATCAAAGGAAGAAGTAGTATTTTACGAGGGAGCCCGGGGGATATTAATAAGATAAATTCCATTATGGATGAAGATATTGTTGGTGGAAGAAGGAATGCTACTAGTTCCTTTGGCTGAAATGGCCGAGTAAAACCCGTTGTGCATGTGGGCCAGGTTATTCAGGAGAGTATCCATGAGTTAGGATACAAAATTTCTTGGCATGGGGGGTCATCATGAGAAGATCTATAGAGACAAGTGGGATAAAAAAATGGCCATGGTTCTTGAAAGGAAATGGCGAGAGTATATGTGAAAGTTGATGAAGGGGTATGATCAGTTGCACAAGGATATCAACCTCGATAAGAGTCATACAAGAGAGTTATAGAAGTTGAAAGATTTGCAGTTACGTGGAAGGTTGGACAACCAATGTTTGAAGGAGAAGTTTGGAGAGAAAGATGAGAGTTCTGGACAAAGTAGATGAGATGAAGAAATGTCAGAATAAAGAATCATGATTGGAGTCACCACCAAGGATCAAGACTCAGTTGTAACCTTTGAAGAAGCTGTAGGAGAATCAAACCCTGTAGCTCTCAAAGATGTGAAGTATACTACATGAACTGATATGATATGGCCTCCTAATATGCCCCCCAGGTGAAATAATTGAGTCCTGAAGACATAGGAACCAAACTTGTATTTACCAGTACCTTAATGCAATATTCTAATTCGATAAATTCTACAATAAAATCTCTCATAATTCCTGTCATTTCTCCTCATTCTAGTACAACCATCTCGAGTGGTATCAATAGTAGTAGTTTGGAAGTTTATTTAGTCTTATCCCAGCTAGGACCTCTAGGATTGATCTTGATAGGGTCCCCAAATCCTACCATGGAGTATAAGCATGTTGGATCCCTCACCCAATACCCAGAATTATGGGGTAAAGGGGACGAGGATGTGGAACAACATTGGTTCCTTTGTGAGGCCATATGGCGGTCTTGTGGATCTTTGGATTCTAATAAACTAGTTGAGTTTCAGACCACATTAAGGGGCCAGGCATTAAAATGGTATATGAAATCCATCGAACCAGGGAATCCCTAGGGGAAACCATTTCCCTTACCACAAGTCAAACAAAAATTTATCATTAAATTTAAACTACTCTAATTTGATCAACAAGATCTATCTGAACTGTGGGAAATCAAACAGAGAGATGGGGAATCTACCTGGGAGTATAACCAAGAATTCAAATATGAAATAGGGAAATCAACCAACCCCATTCATGAAGACCAACAACGAGAATGGTTCATTCAGGGACTTTTACCATTAAATTTGATTCCCTTAACCCAACAATGGATAACTACATTCGGGGAATCCCTAGTGTTATCACTGAAATTTCGTCTGCACATGGCGACAAGAACTCCACATCATCAAAACAATCAATGAAGTCATTCATGGCACTGAATTAAGTTCACAGCATTCCAGAAGGGTCAAAAACTATACAAAGTAACCAAAAATTGAAGGGCACTTTACAACAGCTTGGTGCGCGCGCATATGTGCGGGACAAAAACGTGTTTCCCGCGCATATGCGCCCCGACGCACGCCTGTCAACACAAAAAGCTGCGCATCTGCTAATACGGCGCATTAATTGCTTAAGTCGGCCTCCCGACCGCCTGTGGACCGGCCCCCAAGACGATTTGACCCTCAGATCAGGGTCGACTCTGCAAATTCGGCGAATTAAATGACTTAAGTGAACCCTAAACAGGTCCGTATTTACACCAGAAGCTGGTTACGTGACCGCCTGGAAAATGCTATAAATAGACGTGAAGACTCATTGTTTCAGCAGAGAATTCAAAGCAGAGTTACGCTGTCCAGATGAATCAGAGCCTAGCCTTTGACAACCAGTCCATCAGCTATGTAATCCAGAGTTCTCTCACC
>SNQJ01S0163403.1:0-21337 GCA_010110895.2 Picea sitchensis | reverse complement strand
TATATTAATTTTAAATTATATATAGGAAATTTTATATGAGATATATTCTTCGAGGTCAAGAGTTTTAAAAACGACTATTTTACTAGAAAAATAAAGTTTTATAGTAATTTTTAAAATCACACAAAATATTATATTAATTTTAAATTATATATAGGAAATTTTATATGAGATATATTTTTTGAGGTCATGACTTTTATAAACGACTATTTTACTATAAAAACAAAATATTATATTAATTTTAAATTATATATAGGAAATTTTATATGAGATACAAAATATTATATTAATTTTAAATTATATATAGGAAATTTTATATGAGATATATTTTTTGAGGTCAAGAGTTTAAAAAACTACTATTTTACTAGTAAAAATAAAGTTTTATAGTAATTTTTAAAATCACATAGAAAATTTAAATACCATACATATCATAATGATTAATGTTCACTAAGACGGAATTGGTTTATGGGACCTTAAATAATGTAATATTTATTTAAAAAAATTAATAAATATTACATTATTTAACAAAATTATAATTTTAAATAATAAATAATTTATATATATTTTAAAATAATAAATATTTTTTATCTAAAAAATTACAAGTATGATAAAAAATGTAAAATTGCTAGGAAAGTCATTAGAGATATTTCTAATGAGTTCTTAAAACTGGATAAGATCGATACATCAACTTTCAAAACTATCTAAGCTTGATCCTATGAAGTTTTGGAGGCAAATTCTAATATGCAATACTAAAGAAAATAATATGGTTCCCTTAAAGGACTAGAATTTCTACCTTAAAAGTCTTTACGAGTTCCCTAATTTCATGGACACCATTCATATTTTCCCTACATAGGATGAATTTTTTTCTTTGGATGACATAGAGTTCAGGGTTAAGCAACTTGCAAACGGGAAAGATAAGGACATTGGAGGCTACCAAGTTGAAATTTTTAAAATTGGAGAGCCTATCCTCATCCCTCACATACACAAGCTCTTCAATTTAGTAGTCAAGCAGGGCTTCCCTTGATCCAGATTATTTTGAGAATGAAATGTAGGTGGAGATATAACAAGGAATACACAGAGATATTGCAAGAAACACAAAGATACAGTAATATACAATTTCTATTAATGAAAGAAATGTATAGAAACTATAAAAATATAGATGAATGAACTCGCTAGAATGGTGGCAACTTATATCTGAGAAGAGATGTGATGACTATGCTCATTCGCAAGAAGATGTTGTTTACACTGAGGCTCCAAAGACCTCTTTAACATAAAGCATAAGTGAGAAAACCCTAAACATCCAAAACGCTATCCCCGAAAGATGAAACACCAAAAGGTTTGTGGGCCTTGATGGGAGTAGTTGATACATCAACTTCCCGAGGACGTTAGTTTTTCATACGATCTCCATTTGGGGCATTTGATACCTTGTCGGAAAGGTATAATTAAGGAGTACAACTCTTGGTGGGGGTTAGGGCATGTTGTTAACAACCCTTCACCCCCCAAAAGTATATAAAAACAACATTTATGGCCTTAAAATGGCCTCAGAAGTTTGGGACCCGAAAAACCATAAAAAGTTGTCAAAATGGAAAAATGTTCTTTGAGCCAGTGAAATAGGTGGGTGGACACCGATATCCGCCTAGATCATCCCTAAAACATGGATGAAAAGCCTCATCATTGGACTATATTTAAAAAAGGGGATAGAAACATTCCCTCTAATTATAGGACCATAATGACTAACCCAATTTTAGCCAAGCTTTATGGAATTATTTTGGAAAAGAAGATTAGCCTTTGGCCAAAAACTCACGGTAAAAGAGCTAAAGGCCAGGCTGAGTTTAGGAGATATCATTCAACCGTGGACCATATTTTTACCTTTAGGATCATTTCAGAGGAGTTCCACAATACTAAAACCAATCTTTTGTGTTGTTTTATTGACTTTAAAAAAAGATTTTGATATGATTCCTCGAAAAAACCTTTGGCATAGGTTGGAAGAGATAAAAGTGACTTTCGAGTTGAGGGTTGCTGCAATAAAGTTGTATGAAAATGTTATTGCCAAGTTTTAGAACATTGAGGGTTGGTCGAAAGCGATTAACTACAATATTGGAGTCAAGCAAGGTTGTCCCTTGTCCCCTACCCTTTTTGGTATATACATTGACAAGTTAGAAGATTACTTGGAAGAAGAAGGTTGTGTCGGCCCTACTCTCATTGGTATATTCATCAATATTCTTCTCTATGTTGATGATATCGTTCTTATGGTGAGGAGTCCCCACGATCGTGGAAAGAAAATAAGAATCCTCAAGGATTTTTTCTCCAATATGGGTATGACTGTTAATACTAACAAGACTAAGGTCATGATCATTAATCCAATAAGATCACTTATGATACCTTCGTATATGACAACAACAACTTGGAGGAAGTGACTTCATACAAATATCCTGGAATCGAGATTCACCACAAGCTCAACTGGAATTATAACATTGAGAAAAGGATTATTAGGGGATGGAAAGCTTACTACGGACTTGAAAACAATTGTAAATCAACTGATCTTTGGATATGGGATAAAAATAAACTCATCTTTGAGACTCTTGTTATGCCTATTATTTTATATGGATGCAAAGTCCAGGGATGCAGTATCTCTCGTAAATCCTGGAGAAAGATAGAGAAAATCTAAAATAATTTTATAACCTATAATCTTAAAATTAAAGGAAATACGCCATATCTCATCCTCCTCTTAGAGGCAATACTTTCCCCCATTGAGAGCATGACTATGACTAGATACCTAATGTATAAGAACATGTTAAACACTATGGAAGATAAGAGGCTTCCTAAAATTGCTTCAAAATCGAGATGTAACTTTCATATATCATTATTAAATAATGTAAATAAAAAACTCTGATATATATCATTATTAAATTACGAATCATGTTTTCCAATAATATATATTTTATGATGATGGTGGTGGTAGTGGTGGTTAGTGTCAAATGAGACCAAAATTGGTCTATCTAACCTTAATAAAGGTAAGAGATTACTTGGATTTCTATAAAGTGTTATTTCGATGCTAAAACAAATTAGGAGAAACATTCCAAGATCACTATACTTTTGATGATTTAGAAGGGTCAGAAGGTCGGTATTGTGACAAATATTTTGAAATTGAGATCTAATTTAGGTATAGGCATGGAAGGAGAAAATGTTTTTCATCTTCAATCCTCTAGGTGTCACAAAGATGACATATTCGTTCATGCCATGGTGTTTTGGGAATTTTCCAAAGCTTAGCAATATTGGTTCTATTTTTTACACTAGTCAAAATAAAGAGATAGATTTGATATTTAAGATTAGGGTTAACCACCTCCTTATAATATCTTACTTTTATTTTATCCTCTAATTCTTTATCACACCATAGATTCTCCTTAAATTTATCTTGAACAATATTATTAATATCATCGGTATTTTGCAGAATAACTTCAATAACCTCTTCTTTTATTCCCCAATTATTTATCCAAGACTTGGCATCATTATTGTAGTGTACCCTTTTTCACTACCGAGGTTTTATTACCTCTCAGTTACCATTCTATACATGGAATTTTACATAATTCGTACAGGCGTTATAAGCACATGCATTTAACACAATTAAACACACTTAAATCTCAGAGTAAAATATATAAGTTACTGCTACAATTAAACAAGCCATAGCATTCAACAGTAATTCATTTACACAGTGGAAAACATGATAATATATACAAACCTACTGGCATTTCCATGATGAATTCATTTGATGGAAAAATATGTAATATATCTGAAGCCGCAGTCATGTGGAAATGTGATAAGACATGGTCATATGCTTATCTTTATCAATGGTGGAATCCACCAACTAAATGCAGGCCTTCCATGAACCCCTCCCAGGTCATGAGCCGCGTATATAGCTGTGATGGGTCACCCGAGCTAGAGGGCTGAGCTCCCTTGAGAATAAGGATTCCTAGGCTGGGTTGAGGTTACAGGGCAGTCATGCACAACCACCAAAAGAAATCTCTCGAGGAATCTCCCGCGCTCTTACATACCCTCATTCCCACATGCTGTTCCCACCCAGGAGAGTGCACCTTCTACTGTCCACAGACAATCCTTGACTTCAGTCTCCAGGTTCTGAGAGCAGGCCGGACAGAAGTCTCCAGGATTACATGGCGGCTTCTGAGGTTCCTTCCAGGAGTTCTCCCTTCCCTCTGCGCACTCTCTCACCTAGAGGGAGTTGCTCACAGGCCAAAAATCCTTATGCAGTCCAGTACTGCGTGGTAAAAACAACCCACGGGGAAAACATACATGAGCTTTCCAGTAGGTTTAACAATGACAGATGGTCTCACGGATTGGCTCCACACATAGGCTCGGCACTCAGACAAAGGATGTTTCGGATTTTCAGAATCAACACACAACCGCGGATTAATCCGAAATCAACGGACTATTTTAATTTCGTTCCCGGAAGCGAGAGAATACGCAGGTTCCCTCAGGCGGTCTGAAGCTTCTCGGTAGTTGATGATGACAAATGGGTCTCGCAGTCGCAGCCCGGAGGCCGAGAGAATGAGATTAACCAAGGGGCAATCCTGAGGGCTTTCCGCTATCTGTGAGGTATTCTTTGCGGAAATTGAGTTAATCCTCCTTTCCGGTACATACTGCCTTCGAAGATGGTCGGGTGGAATGGAGGAGGAATCCCTCCGCAGCTCATCTTGGTCGTTTTATCTGCATGCACCGGGGTTGACACTTGTCACCCATGTGACTGCATGCGTTCCTTCAGAATGCGTTCCTCCCATCATTTGGGAAATCATGTGTCCTTCCCAAAAGGACTTAGGATAAAACATATGATGCACATGGCTTTGGAAATAATATTAAATATTATTTCGGTTTAAACCCCTAGGCTCCTCTGACCCCTTTCCCACCTTCCATCCCCTAGTCCCGCGCACTCTGTGAGCGGCTCCGGTCCCCATCACTCATTCATCATGGTGCGATGCGCACCTGGAGGGTGTTTATATTTTATTGATGTGATGCATACGCTATGAATGCAAATCCGGGCCCTTGGCCTTCAACCCCTTAGGCTCTGGCTAATCAAACACATAAGCCTCTTGAAAGCATACAAGAAGCACCAAACTCACCGACCTATAACACATATTCTGATCTCTTCCGGATCATAGTTTACATGGGGCTCGGCCTTGGGGACCCCACAATCCCTCATATTTTTGCGCGTCTCGGTGCAACTTTTACCTTCTTTATCTGCCAAACAAAATTTTCAAAAGATGCGGATTTTTCTGTAGTATAACATCATGCTCCCAATGTCGTCGGGACGTGCGGATCCCTTTGGACCTTTATAAATCTGAAGCTCGGTTGGTTGCTCTGTCAATATGCATCACGGATGCACTTACGGGACACCTTTGGTTCCACTGGATCGAGTCGATCGATAGCATGATTGGTATCGGTACATATTTCTTAGCGATTGAGCATAGAGCACATTGTATAGTCATTGATGTAGGTAATGCAAGCATGTATGCAAGCGGCCCAATCCTTTCAGGGATCTCAAATGGCCAATCTTCTTTGCTTGACTTGGTAGCTCCCACAATTTTAGGGAACTCTGTTAGTTTTTCTTCGAGAGAACATACTTTGAATTCTCTATAGGTTACGTTGCCTCGTATTAACTTTTACACTTTGTCTGGGCAACTTCGAGGGTCTGCTTGATTTTTTATCATTTGCTCTTCCATTTCTTTGAGTGGTTCAGGTCCAACTACTACTGTCAGTTGGATTATAATCTAGCTGAGTGTTGCACTTTCTTCCATAAAATTAAGCAGAATGAGCTCATCTTGAGATGTATGATACCACCCATTATTGTGAGCAATTCTACGGATCACGGTAGTCTTCCCACCTTGATGGTTTTATCCATCACATCTCGACGTAATATTCTGTGCCTATGTTATTCTCTCTATCATCCATCAGAATTGGGATGGTATTTTGTACTGAAGTTCAGATTCGTTCGAATCCCTTGAACAATCCTCTAGAAGTCGAAGTGATGAATTTTGGGTCTCTATCAGTTACAATTAATCTTAGAATTCCGTATGGCGTTGCAACCTTTTTAAAAAAGATTCTCGGCCAATGTCTGGCGCTCGTTGTTGGTTGATTGGAATAAAATGGGGCGGCTTTAGTAAAGCAAATCACCACCACCATGATTGAATCATCTTTCTTGCTTGTTAAGCATCGTGATAAAATCCATTGTTACATCCATTTCCACTCGGGAATAGGTAAAGGCTACAACCTGTTTAAGATTATGCGTACTTTCGACCTTGACCTTACGGCGACTCCATACATCTGGCGATGTATTCGGCAATTTCGTTCTTCATACCTGGACAAAAATAATGGATTTTGACTACTACCACAATCTTATGATATCCAAGGTGCCCAGCAAAAGGCAAATTATGCATTTCATTCAAAACCATACGTTTCAAGTCCTGGACATTAGGTACATACGCTCTGTTTTTTATACAGGAGTAAACCACTAGTTCCCAAAACTTTCCCTTGGTTTGTGGTTTCTCATCTTTGTTGTAGCTTTGCTACCAAGTCTTTATACTACAAATCAACATTTGTAGCTTCAAGAATCATGTCTTTAATCTTAGTTACGTACGTAACTTTAATGGCTGTAGCATGTAATTCATTCCATAGCTGAGTGCATGACCGCATATTTTCTTTCCCTTTGTTAGCAAATCAAAGTCATATTCGCATAGAAATTCCAGCGATCTAATTTGCACGGCATTTAAGGTTGGGTGATCAAATAAATATTTCAGACCGTTGTGCTATGTTCTTAATTCAAATTTGCCCATGAGGTGATGTCTCCATTTCCTCAAAGCGTGGATGATTAACGCTAGCTCCAAATCATGGTGGCATAATTCTTCTCATGCTCCTTCAACTTTTAGGATTTATAGCAAACTACAAATCCTTCTTGGTGACTCCTCAGCCCTCCTTGCGCATCGTGCACTACATAATCTGTGGATCGCAATCTTGGGATTCGGAGCACTGATGAAGCGGTTGAGTTCTTTGGAAGCTACTCTCACAGTGTTCAATCAACTGGAACTTCTTCTCCTTCCTTTGCAAGGAAGTGATAGCATCAGATATCCTTGAAAACTCGGCTATGAACCTCCTATAATAACTTTCCAGACCCATAAAAGGTAACTCTTGTCACATTTATTGGTGCTAGACACTCTTGAATGGCCTTTACATTCTCAAGATCCACATCGATCCCCTCTTTGGAAATAATGTGTCCCGGATAATGGATCTGCTTTTGGTAAAATGAGCACTTGCTTTCGGTTTTACTGCGTAAAAGCGGTGTTCTCTCAACGCACAGCAACGCCATTCTAAGATGTTGATGTGTTCTTCCTCTTGTCTTGGAGTACCAATATATGATCCAGAGAAATTTGTGACGAACTGTCCAAATAATTTGAACTCCATTCATTAAGCGCATGAAAGCCGGTAGCGTTAGACGGAACAGCACCACAATGAACTCATAATGACCGTACAGCAATTACGGCCAGTCTTGCTGATGTCTTCATCTTTTATACTCACTTGATGATATCGGATCGAAGATCTATTTTTCGAAAATATACTTTAGCATCTTCAGTGATCAAAGATCATCAATCATTGGGAGGATATTTGTTCTTGTGGTGACTTTGTTGGTACGTGAGAAGTCGTGCACAACCTCATCGTCAGTCTTTCTTCTTCACGAAGATAGGTGGAGATACAGTGACAACGGCAGGGGCCGAATGTAGCCTTTCTTTAATATATCTTGGCATCCGGTTGTAACTCTTTAAAAATAAGTACTCATCCTATAAGGAGTTTTGGATATGGGTGTTTCTCTAGGCATCAATTTTATAGAAAAATTGATGTCCCTCTTAGAATTAGTCAGGGCACCCCTCCTGAAACCGTCCTCAAACTTCTTTGAGTGCCACAACAGTCTTCAGTCGGACCACATTTTGGGACTAACTTCACAGAGTACCAAATAATTGATAACTTCACGGTAACATTTCTTGTTTGCATGGGTGAGATTTCTCTACTGACCATGGCTCACGGGAATTCCTTGGTATTATGGTTTCCTTCTTCATCGGACATGTAAATCTGTTTGAGGAATCGAAGGGCATGAGTCTTTGGTCCAACTTGATCCATCCCAATTAAGCAATCATATGAGCCCTAAAGAAGCGGGCAGATGTTCAATTCAACCTTAGTGCTCATTCCTTTCATCAATCCTATTGAACATGACTTAACCAATTGAGCTTCCTATTGGTCCCCGTGGCTATTTGTACTAACCAATACTTCTCATGTTTGCTCCTCATAAGATGCAAATTTTCCACCTCTCTAGGATCTACATAGCTATGGCTGTCACGAATTAATTAAAATAACAAGTGGTGTTGATCATACCCTTCACTTCAATCATGTGTAGTTAAATTCTTCTTGCTTGTTGTCGAGTTGCGTAGATCCTCAACATTACGCTACCCATATCCTCCTTTGTTTTCGACTGGCTGACGGTATGGAGCGATTCTTGTCTTTTACGTGAGGCGGTCCTACGTACCTATGATTCCTTTACAGCCCCAACACTCCATGGGTGGAGGCCTTGGCATCTGTTCACTCCTTTAAACTTTCTTGGGTTCTTTAAAAGATGACTTTCCCCAAGGGTTGTTTAAGAAAGGCTTCCCTTCTTCCTCTGTTCTTTCTTAGAAACCTTTTACATTATCCCAAAGCCTTAGAAGGTAGGCTTTCTCATTGTTCGTATAGGCATTTTCCCTTCTTATGGTCTCTTCCATGGTCTTAGGATCATCGTATGAATCTTGTCACCAATGGAAGGTGTGATCCACTCGAGGATACCTCTGAATTTTGGCGGTAATGTGATGAATGGAACATGCTTATTGATTCGAGAAAATAATATAAATAATGGTCATATTGCTAGCTTCGAGTTAGAACTCCTTCATATTATAATCTTTTAGTCGGATATTTCTTCTCGAAATACCTCTTAAATTCCTTCCGTGTGACCTCTTTCTCTCTGATATGCCACACACACTCGCGTGATCCCACCATGGATGCTTTTCCTTTCAATTTGTACATCGCAATTCTTCCCTGCAGCCATGGGAATAATTCTGCGATTGAAAGTACTTCTTCATGCCAAGTAACCCGGTCTGGCATCTTCTTATGCTCCATTGAATGTTGGAGCAATTTTATTCATCTCCTTCGGTGCGTCGCTTCGGATTTTTGATGTTTTTACGGTAGGCCGAACCAATGTGTGTCTCTCACGTCTGAATGTTTTGGGGCGACTCACGGCGTCATTCCTCGATCTACTTCTTCTCCCATGGTCCTGCGACTCTGTCGTGCACAGTCTGTCTTCCTTCTCAGGATTTATTCTCTATTCTTTCAGTTTCTGCAAAAGATTTAGAACTAATTCCATACCAGTCTGTGGCTTTCATGAGCTTTGTTTATCATCTCAACTCCTTGGCCTCTCTTTGCAATCCTTCAGGATTTTCATTATATGTCCTTCTTATCCATCCCTTTCCATGCCCATTAGAGTTCAATCTTATGCGACTCCAGGTTAACATCCTCCTTCTGTTCATCTTCTGTTCCGGTGTGCCTTTCCCCACTCCATGCCATTGTAGCGGAGTTGACCCGTTGAACTACGCACCTTGTTAATGCAATTCAATTCAAAGGTGTGTCGGGGCCATTAGCCCTTCAGCCACAATATTATAAGCCGATTCGAGTAAAGATAAGGTTTCGATTTTAAAATAAGTTTCCGAGCTCTCAATAGGCTATGCAATTTCTTGTTTTAAATTTCAGGTTCTCGAGTAAGCGGGTTTGGAACCTCGGGTTTTGGTGCGCAGGAAGTTCACTATGCAATAGTGACCTCCTACTTCCTTTTACTACAATTCCACGAAATCCGAAATTTTGGGTTTAATTAACTCCGGCCCCCACAACACCGTTGTCGCCTTTAACTGTGATGGGACATAGCGTGTTCTGGAAGGTCCACGTCACCTTTTGGTGATGTCATTGGGGTCCCACACCTCTTGCCTTGTCTTCACGGTGGCTAGCGCGTGGTGCTCTTTGAAGTCAATCTCAGTGCGTCTTCAAGCCCGTTGGTCGGAGGTTTTGAGTTGGGGCGTGAGTTCCTGCTCTCCACGAACTCCGATCTCTGATTTCTTCACCCTTTGCTTTAGCCGCCAGTTAAGCCAAGGTCCATGTCACCGTAGTCTTTATGAGATCGCAACCTTATGCCCTTATCGGGGTTTTACCGAGTTGGGGGAGTTTCATAATGCATGAACCTCTTGTCACAGAAATTTCAATTGCCGAATTCGAAATCGATTTACTTTACCCTCCGGCCCTTGCTTGCTATTGCTTCTGGAGCGGCGTAGCGGCAGGATTCGCGGGATCGCGTGCGGCTTTCCACGCGGCGTCATCGGGTTTAAGCCTTTCGTCCTAACTACGGCTGGCGAAGTGCATATGACCTCATCAATCGAGGTTGGAGTTTCGTACATGAACTCTGGCAATCGCGTTCGTTTCTGATCCGTTCGATGGGCGATTCTTCTCGAGACTTTCCCGATGGCGTTATTTGTTATTACCGTCCCTATCGGCGGGCGGTCGATTTCTCCGGGTTTAAGCGATGTCCCGAGTTTCTTGTACTCATGAACTCCGATACGCCGATTTCCAATAACCGGATCGCCGGCGTGTCCACCGAGATTCGGCTATAGTTTCTTGGTGTTGAACTCAGTCTCAGTTCTCTTGACTTCAAAACCCGATGACTCCAATATCGATGCCTCTAGGGACTTATCCTCTATATGAGGACTTAAATACCGATGCAACAATCTGGTTCAGACGGTTAATGGGTAATCAACGATCCTGACTCACGATCCTCGAGTTTAAAATCGGGTAGCGTACTCCTATCGATATCAAAGGCTTTAAACAGCGCATTCTCCTCGAATCAGAGCCGGATTTACAAAGGATTTAGCCTTCCTCGAACAAATCCCTACGGTTAGCCGGTTTCGACCAACAGATCCTACAGTTCTAACACCCTTAGTGTAGAGACCTGTCTCCCTGTGGACTCATACCACAATGGTTGCGTTTTCATAACGCTGCTATACCTCCTGATCTTAAAACCTCGTTTAGTAACTCCTTGACACTTTGGATTAAACCAGGGTCCGAAATTGGCATTCTAGACCCAATTTCCCTTCGTATTCTTGGTCTAAAGACCGCTCCTTTGGCCCATCTAGGCTCAGTGCCGAAACCTCGCCCACGATAGCAATTTGTAGTGTACCCTTTTCCACTACCGAGGTTTTAATGCAGTTACCATTCTATACATGGAATTTTTACATAATTTGTACAGCGTTATAAGACAATGCATTTAACACAATTAAACACACTTAAAATCTCAGAGTAAAATATATAAGAGATTCTTTGTTACAATTAAAACCAAACCTGGCATTCAGCGATGAATTCGTTTACCGCAGTGGAAAGCATGATATTATATACGGCCGCAGATCATGTGGAAATGTGATAAAATATAATTAGGATACTTATCTTTATCAATGGGTGGAATCCATGAACCGTCACGAGGCCTTCCACGAACCTCCCGGTAAGTAGGCCCTTGCTTGCTCCACTCCAACTCAGGTGGGTCACCCGGTAGGACTTAGCCACCGGGGCAAGGAATCTTAGGCTGAGGAGTTGCGGAGGGCAGGTCATACTGCAACCACCGGAAGAAGCTCGGGAATCTCCCACACTCCTTACCAGTCGGTACATGCTTGTTCCGGCCAGGAGAGTGCACCTTCTCATCCCACTGGACAATCCTTGACTTCGATCTCCTTGCCTTGGAGTTACGAGGAGCAGTGGACGGAAGTCTCGGAGTTACATGCGACTGGGATCCTTCGGGGAGTTCTCTCCCTTCCTCTGCTCTCTCCTGGAGGAGTGGCTCACGAATAACAAGCCTCCGGTCGATGCTGCATGGTCACAACATAATACGCGGGGAAAAGCAGACATGGAGCTATCGGCGGGTTTAATGACATATGGTCTCCGCAGTTGGCTCCACACATAGGCACCGGTACGCTCGGACATAGGATATTTGACGCGCAATTCAACACACCGGATTAATCCGAAATCAACGGAATTATTTAATTTGCGATTTTCCGGAAACGAGGAATACCAGTTCCCTCGAGCCAAATGCCGGCTTCCTCGGTAGTTGGTGATGATAAAATGGGTCTGCAGTCCGCGGCTTTGGAGATAGAGAGGTGCGAGGATTATTCAAAACAATCCTGAGCTTTCCATCTCGAGGGGTTATGAGGTATTCTTTCTGCAGTGAGTTAATTATCTTGCTCAAAGCTTTGTCACGCTCGAAGGTAGTCCCAGATTGGAATGGAGGAGAATCCCCTCACCACAACTCATCTCAACCGTTTTATCTGCATGCTCTTGGGTTAACACTTGTCACCCGTAGGACTACATCGTTCACCAACTGGCGTTCTTCCCACCATTTGGGAAATCACGTGGCCTTCCAAAGGACTTAGGATAAAAACATATGATGCATGGCTTTTGAAATAATAAAATATTATTTCGGTTTAAGCCCCTGGGCCTAGCCCTAAAACAAATCACTCAGCCCCTTTCCACCTTCCGGCCCCTAGTCCCTTGCCCACTCAGTGGACGCTCAATACCCCATCACTCATTCATGCATTAGTCAGTGACGGGTGTTTATATTTTATTGATGTTCTGCATACATATAGATACAAAATCTAGGGCCTTGGCCTTCAACCCTTAGGCTCTGCGGCTAATCAAACACATAATCCTATTGGCTTATACAAAACTTGGCTCACCGACCTATAACACATATTTACAATCTTTGTCAGATCATAGTTTGCATCGGGCTCGTAGGGACACTAATTATGCCTTCCTTGCTTGAGCCGTTAGTGATTTTTTATAGAGTCTGAAGCAATTTTGGGGGCCTCTTGTCAATTGGGTCTTGCTTAGCTGACAACCATTATAATTTCATGATTGATCACTTCACCTGTTATGGGATGGGACATAGTTCTTGAGGGGTTCACCATCACACAAGCCTCAATTTTCCATTTCTTGGGTTTTACTCTAGCAAGTCTCGTCACTATAAATTGTTGACCTACCTCTATATATTCACAATCGTTCTGGGCTAATGTAGTTACCACATGCGCACAATTGAGAAATATGATCAGTTGATTTTTTTCCACTGTTTTCAACAGAAAGAAATATAAGAAGCGAGTAGAAAGGTAGAGACACTCGACTATTCTTCCATTGGAAGAATCTTTTCTTGGTTTGCTACTCCAGATAATTTTGAGGATCTTCGCATCTCACAAGTGAATGCTATCCCCTTTTGGAGTCATAGTTAACACAATTGTCCATATTATTTATCTTGTTCTTGTACATTAATTACCTAATCATAGTTTTTATCTCAATGGGGGAAAGGAAATATAGCAGATGAGGAGGATAAGATTGTGTTCCTTTAATTTTGAGATTATAAGTTATAAAATTCTTTGGATTTTCTCTATCCTCCAATATTCTCGAGAGATAATCCAACTAGCTTCATCCATAAAGATGTAAGGAGTGACAAGTGTCTCAAAGTGGAGATTTTTCTTATCACATAGTCAAAGGTCTCTTAATTTACAATTATTTTCGAGCCCATGATAATCTTTCCACCCTCCATTTATCATTTTTCTCGATGCTATAGTTCCAGATTGAGCTTATGATGAATATAAATTACAAGATACTTGTATGAATACCTTCCTCCAAGCTATTGTTGTCGTAAAGTGTGGTAGGTGATCTTGTTGGATTTAATTATCATAACCTTCATTCTTTTCAGTGTTAACAATCATTCTTGTACCCTAGAAGCGAGGAAGTCATGAGGATTCCAAGTTTCTTCTTTTGAGGTCATAGGGATTCCTTGCCATAAGAACAATATCAATCATAAAGGAGAGGATGATTACTATACTAGCCAGAGTTGGTCCAACACAACCTATAGCTTCCAAACAATCTTCTAAATTGTCCAATGTATATGTTAAAAATGGTAGGGGGTAGGGTAAGACCTTGTTTGAATCCTACATTACAGTTAATTTCTTCCAACCCTCGAAAATGCTCCTAAAATTGTAATAACTTCTTACCAACCCTCAATGCTCCTAAAATTGTAATAACATTCTCATACAACCTTACTACAATAGCTCTTAGCCAAGAGATGAGAACTTTTAACTCTTCTAACATATTCCAAAGGTTAGTCCTAGGCACATTGTCAAAATCTTTCCTAAAGTCAATGAAACAACAAAGGAGATTGGTTTTATTGCTATGACACCCCTTTGCAATGATCCTAAGCATGAAAAGGTGGTCAACGATTGAATGATAACCTCTAAAACTGGCATGGCCCTTAGCTCTTAATCCATGTCATTCTAGCCATATGCTTATCTTCTTTTCCAAAATACTTCCATATATCATGAATAAAATGGGGCTAATCACAATGGTCCTATAATTAGAAAGATTTCTTTTATCCCCACTTTTAAATATAGGTACAATGGGACTTTGAGTCTAGGGTTTAAGGAAGCCCTGCTTGAATACTAAATTGGAGAGTGTGTGTATGTGAGGGATCAAAATATACCTATTTTATCTTGGTAGCCTTTAATGTCCTTAGCTTTCCCATTTGTGAGTCACTTAACCCCAAACTTTGTCTTTCATAGAAAAAACTTCATCCTTTATAGAAATTGATGTATTAAGAAATACAAATCAAACTACTACATACACTAGACTTTTATTGTATACTTTAAAATAAGTAAATGTTTTATGCGAAGTCATCATTCACATAAAAATTAATTAATATATCAAGAAGTGCAAATCAAAGTACTACTTACACTATACTTTTATTGTAGACTTTCAAATAAGCAAATTTTTTATTAGTCCCTGCTAAGGCGCACGACTATAACATTGGATTCATTGTTGACAATCCATTAGTTTATCTTTATTTACAAATATTTTTCTTGCTTTCCAATGTTACACATATGCTTAACAAAATAGCTATTTTTTCATAATATTTAAATTACTTTCATCACACATCTCATTGGATTTTGGTGGAGCTCTAAGAGAATGCAAGTTTTCAATATTAGGTTATACCTAAGTTTTGTTATTTAATCATGGAACATGCACACAATGCAATTTTTTTCCAAACATAGATAGTCTAAGTTTGGAGTTTTAATATTATATTACCGCTACATAATCTTATATAACTACTACATCTATTCATTGATCTCATTAAATTCATGTCAATGGAAGAAATACATGTGATGTCATATATTAAATGTAAAGTGCAATGTTCCCATGTATTTGTTTGTCAAGAATCTTGTAACCATTTAGAGCTTAACGACTCCAATGACATATACTTGTATACCATGTGAAGTGGATTACTCAAAAAATATTTGTAAATTCAAATTGATCACTTTCTTTGTTATTAAAATTTTAATTTATTGGTAATTCCAATAATCAATAGTGTTTCCTTTTCCTTCCCATTCATCGAAATTGATTTTGAAAAATATTTAGTAAATGGGCTTAATCCTTTTCCTTCATGTTCATCAAAATTGATTTTGAAAAATATTTAGTAAACGAGCTTAACTTCATTTTGAAATCAATGATTATGTTGTAGATTATGTGAGAAATAGAGACATGAATATATATAAAAAATAACAATTACAAAATTCAAACATAGTAGAAAAAATCACTAATTACAAAATCTACACAAAACACATTAAGTCACAATGAATATTAATAAAATAGAATACACTTGAAGTTAAATGAATATTATATAAAACCAAAATAATGGCACTAGAGTCAATTACCATCCTATTTTAGAATTCACATGGTTATGAATAAAGTTACATTATCAAATTTATTGAGTTGTTATCTAATCATGTGAAAGCATTAAAAACTTAATAACAATTTAATATGTGGATGATTACTTGAGCTTATATTTATATTTAAGCACATAAGCTATTAAGTGTATAGTAATATGTTAACCTTTGTAAGTATTAAGTTTATTAATTATGTGTGATGATCTTAGTTTTAGTGGCATACGGAAAACATACATTCTCATGAATTTTTAAGCTCTTGGCACTTAAAATTCATTAATTTCATCTTTCTTTTACATAATTATTATATTTTTTTATAAATAATTTAATATACAACATTCTCATTTCATAAGTTAATGTTAATCTAAGACCTATATAGAAATATTATTTTTATTTAACACATTTGGTTTCAATTTTATTGAAGATTTATTTTATAGAATAAATAATAATTAGTTGTCTATTTATTTTAGAGAATTTTGTTGCCTTATATTATAACAAGAGTCTGTCATTATTTATTGTTTTTATTATAATTGCAACACTAGTTTTAGGAACATAGGGTAATGCAATTTTGGTATTGGTATGAGCATCTTCAAGATGTTGTCATGCAATGTTATAATTCAAACTTATGCATGAATTCAAATCTATGCACCAAAAAGTTTTTGGCGGGATCATCTCCACTATAGTTACACTTGCATTTTATAGTGTTCAACATTTTATTAATATTTTATTAAGTTTTTTTTTGTTTGTTTTTTTTAAAGTTAACATGTAGTTTTGTTTATCATATCTCTTTTATATTATGTTGTTATATAATTTAAATATTTTTTATAGTATTTTATTTTGTTTTATTTTTTATTCTTTAAAGGTGGTAAAATTTCTTATAATTTAATGTTTGGTTTAAAGTGAGAGGAGATATACATTAAACAATTTGAGATTGTTGTTATTATTCAAGGAAAACTACATCACCGAAGATAACCTCTTGATAGTTTGTAAGGACACACACTTTTACTTTAGCTAAATGTGGTGTTATCTTATTTCCTTATGTATGAGGGAGATGGGCTCTTAGCCAATAGAAGTTTTAGGCCTTACTCTAAAACCAAAAATTTGTTTTATCCTAGGTAGTATCCACAAGAAAACCAATTTCCTTTGTGGTCATGGCTACCTCAACTTATTCATTCATTCGTTTTTCTTCTTCGTTTAAATCTAAATGTGGAAAAACTTAGCATAACCCACTTCTCAACAAGTAGAGAGGATGACCATCATTAGCTACTATTATCTGTGAGTGTGCTGTCACTCATCACCATTATTAAAGGAAAACCATGCACTTGAAATAACCAGTTAGTGGTCAGTAAGAGGGTAAAATTTCACTCTTGTGAGATGCCTCTAGGTCTTACCATTAACTCAACTTCATAGGAAGTCAAAAATAGTTTGTCTTACTTAAGGATGTGAAAACAATTTCAATGAAAATAGTATCTATAATAAAACTTATAAGAAAGCTACTAGTATCCCTTGTGATCTTTATGTGAGTTTTTAATAACATTTATCTTTAATCCCATACACATGAAACCATATGATACTTTAATTATAAAAAAAAAACTTCAATTATTCTCTATAACTTATAAAAATTATATTTGTTATCAGAATTTCATTTTCACTATATTAAAAATAGAAATAATATTTTAAATTATATATAATTATATAAAAATGAGTTAACTTAATTATTTCAATTATATATATATATATATGAATGAGTTAAGTCAATTTTTTCAATTAGTGTATTCTCTTTTCTTTTAGGTAAGTCAAAGTCTCACCCTCCACCTTGTTATATTCATTTTTGAAATTCCTATTTGGGTTTAAGTTTTTATTAAAATGGACTATTTTTTTTAAAATAAAATTTTATTGTTAAAATTTTTGTTATATTTATTTTTGAAATTCCTACTATTTGGGTTTCTATTAAAATACTATTTGGGTTTCTATTAAAATGGACTAAATGTCTTAAAAGTTTTATTGTTAAAATTTTTGTTATATTCATTTTTGAAATTTCTACTATTTGGGTTTCTATTAAAATGGAGTTTTACAGTTAAAATAATTATTATGAATTTGTGAAAAAAAAATAATATAAATAAATTATTTTCTTATTATTTATATTTTTCTAAATAAGTTAATAAGTGAATAAATTTATTTTAATATAATTTTGTTATGATGAAATTTTTTTCTATATTTAAATTATTATTTTAAAATAAGTGAGGATTAAATAATTTTACAGTGAAATTTTTTATTGAAATTTGAAGAAACATTTCCACCTATTAAACTTCCGAAATTAAATAAACTAATTTTATAACGAATAGATCTTATTCAACACATGAAAGTAAATCTAACTAAATTTTAAAGATACATGGAGTTGAGTTTCACAACCTGGATAGAAATTCAAATGATGACTTAGTCAAACCTAAAAGGACTAACTTTTGGGCCTCTTTCATACAAGTTGGGCGCTTCCTTACGGGTGAGTTCAACAATTTTCATAGAAATGGAAAAGGTTAGACTCCATTGATACCGACCAAGGTTGTCACTAATAAAAGTATTTTAATCCATTCCATCCTTTTTTCTTTACTTTCCCTTAGCTATTCCATAATGTCTTTAAAATCCCTTAGCTATTCCATAATGTCTTTAAAATCGTTTAGTGCTACTTCTTCAATCCTAATTGGATTGGGCGGTTATGGCTTCGTTTGTTCAACGAGTTATCATTTTCTAAATTGGTAAAACCTTCTTCAAGAATTTTGCCTCCATTTTAAATCAATCCAAATATCATTTTAATTCAAATTCAATAAAAATTCGAATCTCGGCCATGTGTGGGGCCAGAGTTTGAGGACCACAGTCGCTACTTCACTCATCATTGCGTTTCCATGTGCGTGGCTTCATTTTGCTCTGGCCGTGGGCCTAATCAATGACATTTAATAGCACGCCATTGATATTTTATTTTTCAATTTTATCCTTTAAAGCGCCTTTATGGCTTTAGGGCTGAAGTGAGAATAAAATATATTATAAGCTTATCTAACTTTGAAATTTAATATTTTGCCGTGGTGCTCAGATGCGTGAACACTGAAGAAGCGAATATTTCAAACATAGGTTGAACAGGCGTGAACGTGAAGGGCACTGAAAATATCCCTATAAAAGGAATGTCTGCATCGTCCCAATATAACCGAAAGTTGCAATTAATGCAGTGCTAAGATGGAAACGAGTGTCAGAAAGCTGAAATCGATGAGATTTTCCGTGATAGCGATCGCCTTGGTTACAATGGCGACGATGAATTTGTATTTTGTGTCTGCAGAGCAATGCGGACGGCAAGCAAGCGGAGCGCTCTGTCCCGGCGGCTTGTGCTGCAGCAAATGGGGATGGTGCGGCAACACGGAGGCGCATTGCGGGCAGGATTGCCAAAGCCAATGCGGAGGATCACCTCCCAGTGGACAGGGAGTCGCATCTGTCATCACTGAAAACATTTTCAATGAGTTATTGAAGCACAGAAAAAAAAAACTTATTAAGATACTGCGACATTCTCGGCGTGAGCTACGGATCAAACCTGGACTGCAACAACCAGAGGCCCTTCGGCTTTGCGGCTCAATCTCAACCTCTCCTTATCAAAACCGTGGTTTAAATACTTTTCATAAATCTGAGATTTGTGGTGGCCTTTGCGTTGTTAGGGTTGAAGCAGTGAGATCTCCATCTGTTTGCCATAATAAAATAGAATAAAATCCATTTAAATTAACTCTAGCATTTGACGAGCGTGGTGTGGTTTTTTAACTGTAGAATAATGTGGGTGGATTTAGTATTAACCATGATTAGGATCCATATATCCAATCTCCATTGAGGTTACGAGCATGTCAATATTCTTCCGAATTTTAAAACTCAAATAATAAAAACAATCCTTCCCTGAATCGGTGTGATGATAGAAGGCAAAACGCTATACAACAAACTAAAGCAAAAGTCCACCATAGAGGTGGCTCGCTCCTTATACTTTGAATTCTAAAATAAGAGTCAGAGACGCCTGCTTTTGAGAATATATATATATATATATAACCTAATAAACATGGAATAGAAAAAAAATACAAATTATGCCTTTATAGAATAGAAAAAAAAATACAAATTATCCCTTTATAAACTTTATTGTTTCTTATACTTCCTAAAATAAGTATTAGGTAATGTTATTATATATATATTTTAAAAATTAAACGTCTGTTTTACTACTTTAATAAAAACATGGAATACAATAACATTAAAAACATGGAATACAATAACATTACAAAGTTAGAAATGTATAAACTTTTTAAGTTGTTTATGTTTCAAGTGCTAGAGAAAAAAATGGTTAATGAGTATATTTAATTATTTTTTAATTATAAATTTTAATTTTATGGTTAGTAATTAAAGATGTTAGCATATTCTTTGGGATTCTTCCAAATCAATAAATAAAATTTAATGTTTATAATTTTCTAACATTTTTTAATGCTTCAATTAATCTGTTTACTTTTTTACATTTACTTAATTATATTAAAAAATAATGATAAGAGACAAAGAATTTGCTTAAAAAAAAAATGTGTTTTTCTAAAAATAAAAAGTACTAATTCTCAACCAAAAACAATCATAAATTTACAGTGATAAAAAAACATAAATTTGCATTAAAAATAACACGTTTTGCTGCCAAAAGATGTCATGAAATTACACCAAAAAGGAACCACTATTTGTTAAGGGAAAGATACAAAATTGTTGAACTTTGGCCACCGGATTGCTAGTTAAAGAGACTTAGAACTTGTAAAGGATATTTTCCAGGAAATCGATTTTTTCCACAGAATCGCATGAATTATTTAATAAATAGCTACGATCTCGTTGGAAACGGGTTTATGAATTAGAATTTTAGTTAGCATTAAATTGTTATTTTAAAACCCAAGAAACGACAATGAAAAAGCCACCCAAGAAATGACAATGAAAAAGCCCAAGAATTTGTGGTAAACAAATCCTATCATAGCAGCAAGAATCCACTTGGAAAAAGGAAAAAAGGGTTTTCTTTGTGAAATAAAATCTCAGTCTCCAAAGAAAACAATTCACATAAATGGAATAACACGGTGGCATTGGTAAAAAGAAACAGTTAGTAAATTAAATCTCACAGGATGCAACCAGATCATAACTTTGTTAAAATTATTAATAATACGTTAATTATTTTCATTAAAATTAAGAATAAAATTATTAATAATATATTAATTAATAAAATTAAAAATATTAAAATTAAAATTATTAAAACTAGAATTAATATATTAATTAATACATTATTAGTAAAAAGTGTTAAATTGTTCCTCATGTTATCATTGCCTATCCGCGTTCACCCGCACCAGCAACAAGTTATGTCTCATGTTGTCCTTGCCTATCCGCGTTCACCCGCCATAAGTTATGTGGTTTTGATAGTATATATATAT
>SNQJ01S0163401.1:1777-21337 GCA_010110895.2 Picea sitchensis | reverse complement strand
TCTGAATCAAAGTGCTATTTCTGTTGCTATTTCGTATATCATTTCTGTGTATTGTGAAGATTATGCTGGATATTTTACTGTTATTCTGTCATTTCTAGCATTTCATTTCTGTTCTGCATATTTTATATATCTGGTATCTTGCAGTATCATTGAGGAGTTTAATTTTGGGGGATCAATCATGCCTTTGACTATCTTTTAGAAACTCGATCCTGAAAAACGTTTATTTAGGCCCTCAAAATGGCCCTGGAGGTTAAAACTACTAAAACTAGTAAATTGCCAAAATTGTCAGAAAATTGTTTTGAGCCAGTTGGAAGAGGTGGGTGGCCACCAATATCTACCTAGATCAATCCTCCCTCCTTATTAAGAAATTTTATCCATTGCATTGAGTTCCCCCATCAGATGAGGAAATTTTTGCTGAATTTGGCCCTGGGTGAGCCACTTCCCTTGATGCAGGAGCTGCCCTGCTTTCATGACTCTATAAAGCTGGATCCTTTATTGTTGACTTATCTTGATCTGTGTTTCCAGAATATGATCATTGGATTAATGTTGTATGCAGTCGAGTTTGAGATCTGTTGGTTTCATCTTCTCTGCTACGTCTGAGGTGTCCAATAATGGTGGGAAATACAGGTGAAGGAGATCCACGTTAAACACTAGGTGCAGGCAAAGGAAAGGAGGAATCTTGAGCTCAAAAATATTACCCCCCACAACCTTGGTGATAGTGTAAGACCCATAACGGAGTGGTCAAAGCTTCCAATGGGTTCATGTAAGGCATTCTTTCTGTAAGTGAAACCAAACTTTTTCACCCACCTGAAACTTATGTGGCACCCGATGATGAGCATGGTGTTGCTTGTACCTGTCATTGGACTTCTCTAGGATATCCTAAACCTATTGGTGGATGTGTTGGATCTTCTCAATGAATTGGGTGGCTTTGTCAATTTCGGTTGGATCAGGAGATGAGTCGGTCGAGGTGACCACAAGGGGAAGTGCACATCTATGGGACCCAATTGCTGGAATCCCAACCCCACCTGAAAGGGGCTATCCCCGGTTGATCTATGCAAGGCTCAGTTATAGCTATGTTGGACATAGGGAAGGCTCTCATCCCATGTGTGAGGGTGGTTTGAATTATACATGTGAAGGATGTGCATAATCATTCGATTGATGACCTCGGTTTGGCCATCTGTCTGGGGGTGGAACGTCATGGATTTGGTGAGCTTGGTGTCCAACAGTGACCAGAGGCTCGACCAGAATGTGCTAAGAAATTGACTATCTTGATCTGAGACAATGGTTTGTGGGATTATAAAATGTACCTAGACCCATTCAAAGAAGAGCTTGGATGTGTCCTCTACTATGATGTTCTTCTTGTAGGCAACCAGAATCGCCATTTTAGAAAAGTGATCAATAACCACAAAAACACAGTAATTTCCTTCATTAGTGGATGGGAGGCCCGAATTGTAGTCCATTGATATGGATTCCCATGTCGTATCAGGAGTAGGAAGAGGGGTGTACAAGCCTTGTTTCTTAGTGGTCGGTATGGAAATAGTGCAGTCAGTGCAGGACCTGATATACTTGCTGACCTCCTGTTGAAGTTTCAACCTGTAGAAATATTTCTGTAGCATCGCCACTGTCTTTTCAACACCGAAGTGTCCTACCACCTGAATGTAGTGGGCTTCCCAGATCATCTTCCCTCGCTCGCTTTATGGAACATAGATATGGCCCTAACGACACAACAACCCATTGTGAAGATGGAAATTATCGACAACTGCATTTTCACCCAACATTTGGTAGGTTGTGGCGAAGTATGGGTCCGTATCATAGATTTGGGGCCATCTAGAGGTCTCATGGCCACATGAGTCTAGCACTATGGTGAGTGTCATGACTAGCGGTTTGCTAAGGCAATCAACGACCGATTAGTGCTTCCTATTTTATAATTGATGTTGAGGTGGAATTGTTGCAACTATGTGGACCAATTTTGATGGTGATCATTCTACAATTTTCCTTGTGTCTGCATGAACTATAGTGGCTTATGATCATTGTGGATGATTGTCTCCTTCGAAAGAATGTAATGTCTCCACTGGCGAAAGGCTTGCACAATGGAGTACATTTCTTTTTCATAAGTAGGGTACTTACAGACAACATCTGATAGTGTCTCACTATAATAGGCCACGGGGTGGCCGTGATGAGTGAGAACGGCACCCACTGCATAGTCTGAAGCATTTGTCTTGATATGAAAGGGTTCTTGCAGGTATGGTACTGAAAGTACTAGGGATGAGCACAAACTCTTCTTCAAATCGTCGAACACTTGTTGTTTGGACCGGCCCCACACAAATTTCGCCTTACCACCACCCCTGTTTATTTGGCTAAGGGCCCATGCAATATGGGAGAATCCAACACGAACCTGTGGTAGAAGTTGGCAAGGCCCAAGAAGCTCTGAAGCTCGGTGGGTGTGGTTGGGGATGGCCAGTCGCAAGTGAATTGGATCTTGTCTAGATCCACATGTATGCCATGTTGATCAATTATGTAGCCTAGGTGGTGGACCATGTCCATGCCGAAGGACCATTTTTCCAGGTTGGCATATAGCTTGTGCTTCCATAGGGTGTGCATAACCTGCTGAATATGCTGCAAATATTTGGCCCAAGTCTTGCTCTAAATGAGAATGTCATTCAGATACACCACTACAAAAGTATTGGTGAATGGTCGCAAGATATTATTCATCATCCTCATGAAAGTGGATGGAGCATTTGTCAAACCAAAGGGCATGACCAACCATTCAAAAAGGCCTTCCTTTGACTTGAAGGCGGTTTTCCAAACATCTATCTATTCTATCGGGACCTAGTGGTAGCTAGACTTCAGATCAATCTTACTGAATTATATGGACCTCATGAGTTTATTAAGGAGGTCATCGATTCAGGGAATCAAATAACGGTTTCTGACTATGATTTTAATCAGAGACCGGTAATCAATGCAGAGTCACCAGGATCCATCTTTCTTTTGTACCAACATGATTGGACTCCCGTAAGGTGATGAGCTGGGTCAGATGTGCCCCTTGTGGAACAGTTATTGGATCTATCGCTTGATCTCCTCATTCTCTAACAGATAGCAATGATAGACTGGCCCATTGGGCATTGGTGCATCAGGGGTCAGATCGATGGGGTGCTTGACCTGGAAATTCAGAGGTACCCCAGTAGTTGAGAAGAAGATATCTGAGTATTCTTCCATGACCTTATCTACTTGCTTCTTCTGTGTGGAGAGGTCGGCCGCAGAGACCCTGGATGTGGTTGTGATCTTTCACTTATTTTGAGAGAGAATCACGAACAAGACAAACTTCCCTGTCTGAGAGATGACTTCCTACATTGCTTAACAGAGATCAAGGAAATAGCAGTAGGTGGGACTGGCTCGGGTATCCTGTCCAATTTCCTGTTCAAAGTCATAATAATACTACGAGGCGTAGACTCATATAGAGTACGAAGTTTCCATAAATAAGGTTGGCCCAAAAGAAAATCACAAACTTCGAGAGGAGAAAAATCACACAATACCTCATCTTTGAAGGGCTTGATGCCATATAACAGTCGACACTGTTGGTTGATGCGAAGATTGCTTCCTTGGGAGAGCCATCCAATGGTGTAGGTTTGTGGGTGCAGTGTTGTCGGCAGGGCCAATCGATTGACGACCTCTGCTAAGATGAGGTTATTCTGGCTACCGCTATCCACAATGAAGTGCAGCGGGGTACCTTTTACCCACATCTATGAATGGAAGAGGCGTTGTCCTTCTTCTGGCTCATCTGGTTCAACAAGATGGAGCTTGGTGGTAGCAATGGTGGCCCTGGGTTATGCATCAATGATTCGTCATCCCCCTTCTAGTTTTGGCTCAAATTCTAAATCCGCATCTGATTCAGAGGCTTTCACTTCGGCCACCAACGACTACTTTGAGTGACAGTCAACAGTGTTATTCCAAGCGCTCTTATGGAAGTCGCACCACTTCCCAGTATCTTTCTTTGTCTTTCCAGTTTCCTTATTTGCTTGTGTCTTGGACTGGTTGTCCTGATACTGTCCATATTTTCTCTATCTTATGTTCTGTGGGTTGGGGCCGCCCTTTCCTGGCTTTTGTTGTGAGGGGTTCCCAGTCCCAAATTGTCATGTCTTTTGTTTCATCTTCTGCTTGATTTTGATGGCATATCGGTAGGCCGTGCCCAAGGATGAGATGCCCAAAAATTCCATTTCGGTATGGATGTATCTATGCAAAGAATTGTGATACTTGAGCACTAGATGTCGCTTCGAATATTTGATACCCATCTTAGTGTGCAAGGTATGAAATATATTCATGAGATCTGGCATTGCTTGGTCTCTTTCTTGCCGCAGTGTGGTTCATTTGGTATACAAGTCATCATAACTTCTGATAGGTTAGTATCGTTCCTTAATAACATCCCTAAAGGAATCTTAGGTGGTCGTGACTATAATAGTGAGGGTTCCTCTATTTCCTTTTTCTCACAGAACGTTTTCCACCAATATTTGATGTTAGGAACGACTTTGAGGAGCACAAAAGAAATCTTTTCTTTATTCTAAAAGTTATGGACAGAAAAATACCCTTTTAGTAGATTCAACCAATTTTCTACAGCATATGCATTTATCTGACCTTCAAATATAGGAGTATCGAAGTTTATTTGTACCTTGAGAGGTCACTTGGGTGTGTGAGAGATTTTGTCCTCAATAGAAACAAGCTCGAGACCCAACTCTTTGTACTCTGACCTTGTTGGGGACATGAATTAAGACGACAAGGAGCAGACCGCTCTAATACCAGTTATCCAGATTTTATGATAAAAAAAAAATGTCTACAGATTATTAACAGGTTCTTAACACAAAATAACAAAGATACAATAAAATTGGTTTTCTATTCAATAAGGAAATAAGTTGAAACTCTAAAATGCAGCGGAAACAAACTTGTTGGAATGGTGGCAGCTTATCTCTAAGAAGAGATGTGACGTTTGCGCTCATTCGTAAGAAGATGATTACAATGAGGCTCTGAAGGCATTTTTACAATAAACAAGAATGTCAAAAACCCTAGACATTAAAAAACCTAACCCTGGGAGATAAAGCGACAAAAGTCATGTGGGCCCCATTTGGGTAAGTTGGTACATCAACTTCCTGGGGTCGTAACTTTTGCATACGATCTCCATTTTAGGTGTATGATAGCCTGTTGGAAAGGTATATTTGAGGAGATTAATTTTGGGGGATCAATCATGCCTTTAGATAATACTGAGAAGCACGATCCTGAAAAACCTTCATTTAGGCGCTCACAATGGCACCGGAAGTTAAAACTGCTAAAAATAGTAAATTGCATAAATTGTCAGAAAACTATTTTGAGCCAGTCGGAAGAGGTGGGTGGCCACCGATATCCACCTAGATCAATCCTCCCTCCTTTGGAAGCAATGGTCTCCATTGCATTGATTTCCCCCATCAGATAAGGAAATTTCTGCTGAATTGGCCCCGGGTGAGCCACTTGCCTTAGTGCAGGAGCTACCCTACTTTGATGACTCGATAAAGCTGGATCCTTTGTTGTTGAGTGCCCTTGATCTGTTTATAAACAATATGATCAATGGATTCCTGTTGTATGTAGTCGAGGTTGAGCTCTGTTGGTTTCAGCTGCTCTGCTACATCAGAGATGTCCAATAATGGTGGGAAATACGGGCGAAGGAGATCCACATTGAACACTGGGTGCAAACCAAGGAAAGGAAGAATGTTTAGGTCAAAATCATTATCCACCATGTCCTTGATGATAGTGTATGGCCCATAAGGGAGTGGGAAAAGATTTCAATGGGGTCTTATAAGGCGTTCTTTTTGCAAGTGCAACCAAACTTTGTCTCCCACTTGAAACTTATGTGGCACCCGATGTTGATCATGGCACTGCTTGTTCTTGTTATTAGAATTCTGTAGGATATCCTAAACCTCTTGGTGGATGTGCTAGATCTTCTCAATGAACCATGTGGCTTTGTCAGCTTCAGTTGGAGCAGGAGCTGAGTCAGTCGAGGTGACCGCAAGGGGAAGTGCAACATCTATGGGACCCAATGGTTGGAATGCCAACCCCACCTGAAAGGGGTTGTGGTCGATTGAGGTATGAAAGGCTCGCTTGTAGCTATGTTGGACATAGGGAAGGCTCTCACCCCATCTGCGAGTGTGACTTGAATTATACATGTGAAGTATATGCAAAATCATTCGATTGACGACCTCAGTTTGGCCATTTGTTTGGGGGTGGAAGGTTGTGGATTTGGTGAGCTTGCTGTCTAGCAGTGACTAGAGGCTTGACCAGAATGTGCTGAGAAATCATCTGTCCCAATATGAGACAATGGTTTGTGGGATTCCAAAATGTACCTAGACTCGTTCAAAGAAGAGGTTGGCAGTGGTGTCTACTATGATGTTCTTCTTGCAGGCAACCAAAATCGCCATTTTAGAAAAGTGATCAACAACCACAAAAACACAGTCATTTCCCTGCTTGGTGGACGAGAGGCCCGACATGTAGTCCATTGAGATGGATTCCCATGGCCTGTCAGGAGTAGGAAGAAGGGTGTACAGGCCCTGTTTCTTAGTGGTCAGTTTGGAAATAGCATAGGCATCGCAGGACCTGATATACTTGTTGACCTCTTGTCGAAGTTTCGGCCAGTAGAAATGTTTATGTAGCATCGCCACTATCTTTTCGACATCGAAGTGTCCTGCCACCCGACTATAATGGGATTCCTAGACCAGCTTCGCTCACTCACTTGATGGAACACATATATGTCCTAGACGACACAATAACCCATCCTGAAGATGAAAATTATTGACAACTACATTTGCACCCAACATTTGGTAGGTGGTGGCGAGGTCCAGGTCTATCTCATAGAGTTGGGGCCATCCATAGGTCTCATGGCCATAGGAAACTAGCACCGTGGTGAGTGTTGTGACTGGTGGTCTGTTGAGGCAATCAGTGATGCGATTGGTGCTTCCTATTTTATACTTTATGTTGAGGTGGAATTGTTGCAAGTATGTGGACCAATTTTGATGGCGATCATTCTAGAATTTTCCTTTTGTCTGCATGAACAGCAGTGGCTTATGATCAGTGTGGATGATTATTTCTTTCCCAAGAATGTAATGTCTCCACTGGCAACATGCTTGCACAATGAAGTATATTTCTTTGTCGTAAGTAGGGTACTTATGGACAACATTTGATAGTGTCTCACTATGATAGGCCATGGGGTGGTCATGTTGAGTGAGAACGGTGCCCTCTGCATATTCTGAAGCATCTGTCTCGATCTCAAAGGGTTGTTGCAGGTCTGGTAGTGAAAGTATTGGGGCTGAGCACAAGCACTGCATAAAATCGTCGAACGCTTGTTGTTGGGACCAGCCCCATGCAAATTTTTCCTTACCACCACCCTTGGTTATTTGGCCAAGGCCCCATGTAATATGGGAGAATCCTAACACAAACTTGCAGTAGAATTTGGCAAGGCCCAAGAAGCTCCGAAGCTCAGTGAGTGTGGTTGGGGCTGGCCAGTCACAGATGACTTGGATCTTGGATAGATTCACATGTACACCATGATGATCAATTATGTAGCCTAGGTAATGGACCCTGTCCATGCCAAAGGAGCATTTTTTCAGGTTGGAATATAGCTTGTGATCCCACAAGGTGTGCAGAACCTGCTGAATATGCTGCAAATGTTTGGCCCAAGTCTTGTTGTAAATGCAAATGTCATCCAGATACGCCACTACAAAAGTATTGGTGAATGGTCATAGGATATCGTCCATCATCCTCACGAAAGTGGCTGGAGCATTTGTGAAACTGAAGGGCATGACCAACCATTCAAAAAGGCCTTTCTTTGACTTGAAGGCAGTTTTCCATACATCTATTTGTTCTATCAGGACCTGGTGGTAGCCAGACTTCAGATCAATCTTACTTAAGTATTTGGCCCCCGTGAGTTGATCGAGGAGGTCTTTGATTCAGGGAATCGGGTACCAGTTTCTGACTATGATTTTATTCAGAGCCCGATAATCAATGCAAAGTCACCAGGTTCCATCTTTCTTCTATACCAACACGATTGGGCTCCCACAAGGTGATGATCTCGGACAGATGTGCCACTTTTGGAGCAGTTCTTGGATCTATCGATTGATCTCCTCATTCTCTAACAGAGAGTGATGATAGACCAGTCCATTGGGAAATGGTGCGTTGGGGGTCAGATTGATGGGGTGCTTGACCTGACAGTGCAGAGGTACCCTAGTAGGTGAGGAGAAGATATCTGAGTATTCTTCCATGAACTTATCTACTCGCTTCTGTTGTGTGGAGAGGTTGGCCGCAGAGACCTTGGATGTGGCTATGATATTTTTCTTATTCTGAGAGTGAATCATGAAGAAGACAAACTTACCCATATGAGAGATGACCTTCCTACATTTCTTAGTAGAGATCAAGGAAATAGCACTAGGTGGGACTGCCTTCGGTATCCTGTACAATTTCCTGTTCAAAGTAATAATAACAGTACAAGGCCTAGACTCATATACGACATGAAGTTTCCATAAATAAGGTTGGCCCAAAAGAACATCACAAACTTTGAGAGGAGAAACATCACAGAATACCTCGCCTTTGAAGGGCTTAATGTCGTACGACAATCGACATTGTTGGCTAGCGCGGAGATTACTTCCTTGGCGGAGCCATCCAATGGTGTAGGGTAGTGGGTGTGGTGTTGTCGACAGGGCCAACTGCTTGATGACCTTTGTTGAGATGAGGGTGTTTTGGCTACCACTATCCACGATAAAGTTCAGCAGGGTGCCTTTTACCCAAATCTATGAATGGAAGATGTCTTCTCCTTCTTCTAGCTCATCTGGTTCACCAGGCTGGAGCTTGGTGGTAGCAACAGTGGCACTGGGTTCCACATCAATGATCTGTCTTCCCCTTTCTAGTTCTGGATCAAAGTCTGAACCTGTATTTGATTCATAGGCTTTCACTTTGGCCACCAACGACTACTTTGAGTGGCAGTCAGCTGTGTTATGCCAATGGCTCTTATGAAAGTCACACCACTTCCCAGTATCTTTATTTGTCTTTCTGGTGTCCTTCTTTTCTTACGGCTTGGACTAGTTGTCCTGATACTGTCCATATTTGCTCTATCCTTTGTTCTATAGGTTGGGGACTCCCTTTCCTGGCTTTTGTTGTGCGGGGTTCTTAGGCCCAAATTCCCGCGTCTTTTGTTTGAGCTTCTGCTCGATTTTGATGGAATATCGGTAGGTCGCGCCTAAGGATGAGATATCCAAAAATTCCATTTCAGTATGGATGTATCTATGTAGAGTGCCACAATACTTGAGAATCATATGTCACTTTGAATATTTGATACCCAACTTGGTGTGCAAGGTATGAAAGATATTCATGAAATTTGGCACTACTTAGTCTCTTTCTTTCCGCAGTGTGGTCCATTTGGTATACAAGTCATCATAAATTCCGAAAGGGTAGTATTGTTTCTTAATATCATCCCTGAATGAATCCTAGGTGGACGAGACTGTAAATAGTGAGGGTTCCTCTATTTCCTTTTTCTCACAGAAATTTTCCCACCAATCTTTGACATGGGGAATGACTGTGAGGAGCGCAAAAGGAATCTTTTCTCTATTCGAAAAGTTATGGACAGAAAATACCCTTCTAGTAGATTCAACCTCTTGTCTACAACATATGTGTCTATATGACCCTCAAATATAGGAGTATCAAAGCTTATTTGTACCTTAAAAGGGGTGGCGCCTCCGGTCGAAGAAGATGGATCGCCTGTTGGTAGCCGTCGAAGGATTTGCGTGAAACTATCCATCATCTCGTTCCTTTGTTGTGTGAGGGATTCCTCAATCAACATTTTGAAAGGATCTCTTGTATCCTCATATTTATTTTCTCCAATCATGACAGGTGACTTGGTTGTGCGAGATATTTTTTCCTCAAGAGAATCAAGCTCGAGACCCAACTCTTTGTACTCCGACCTCGTTGGGGACATGCATTAAGACGACAAGGAGTAGACCGCTCTGATACCACTAATCTCAATTTTATGAGAAGAAAAAATTGACTACATATTATTAATAGGTGTTGAACAAAAAATAATAGAGATACAGTAAAACTGGTTTTCTATTCAATAAGGAAATAAGCTGAAACTGTGAAATGCAACGAAAACAAGCTTGTTGGAGTGGTGGCGGCTTGTCTCTGAGAAGGGATGTGACTACTGCGCTCATTCACAAGAATATTGTTACAATGAGGCTCTGAAGGCCTTTTTACAATAAACAGGAATGCCAAAAACCCTAGACATCCAAAAACCTAACCCTGGGAGATGAAGCGCCAAAAGTCATGTGGGCCTTGTTTGGGTAAATTAGTACATCAACTTCCCGGGGTCATAACTTTTGCATACGATCTCTGTTTTAGGCATATGATAGCCTGTTGGAAAGGTATCATTGAGGATATTAGTTTTGGGGGCTTAAAAATTCCTTTAGATATCATTAGGAAGATCGAACCAGGAAAACCTTCATTGAGGCCCTCAAAATGGCCCTGGAAGTTAAAACTACTAAAAATAGTAAATTGTCAAAATTGTCAGAAAACTGTTTTGGGCCAGTTGGAAGAGGTGGGTGGATGCTGATATCCACCTAGATCAATCCTCCCTAATTATGAAGCAATGGTCTCCATTGCGTTGAGTTCCCCATCAGATGAGGAAATTTCTGTTGAATTTGGCCCTAGGTGAGCCACTTGCCTTGGTGCAGGAGCTACTCTACTTTGGCGACTCGATAAAGTTGGATCCTTTGATGTTGAGTTCCCTTGATCTATGTGTCGAAAATATTATCGCTAGATTCCTATTGTATGTAGTCGAGGCTGAGCTCTATTGGTGTCAGCTTCTCTGCTACGCCTTATGTGTCCAATAATGGTGGGAAATACGGGTGAAGGAGATCCACGTTGAACACTTGATGCAGGCCAAGGAAAGGAGGAATGTTGAGCTCAAAATAATTATCCCCCATGGCCTTGGTGATAGTGTATGACCCATAACAGAGTAGGTGGGACTTCTGATGGAGTCCTGTAAGGCGTTCTTTCTACAAGTACAACCAAACTTTGTTGCCCACTTGAAACTTATGTGGCACCCAATGTTGATCATGGTGTTGCTTGTACTTGTCATTGGACTTATGTAGGATATCCTAAGCCTGAATTATACATGAGAAGGATATGCACAATCATTCGATTGACAAACTCAGTTTAGCCATCTGTCTAGGGGTGGAAGGCCATGGGTTTGAAATCAACTATCTCGATATGAGACAATGGTTTGTGGGATTCCAAAATGTACCTAGACTCTTTCAAAGAAGAGCTTGGAAGTGGCCTCTGTTGTGATGTTCTTCTTGGAGGCAACCATAATCGCCATTTTAGAAAAGAAATCAACAACCACAAAAACACGGTCATTTCTCCGCTTGGTGGGCAGGAGCCCCAGCATGTAGTCCATTGATATGGATTCCCATGGTGTTTCAGAAGTAGGAAGAGGAGTGTACAAGCCATGTTTCTTAGTGGTCATTTTCGCAATAGCGCTGGTAGTGTAGGACCTAATATACTTGCTAACCTCCTGTTGAAGTTTCGACTAGTAGAAATGTTTCTGTAGAATTGACACTCTCTTTTTGACACTGAAGTGTCCTACCACCCGACTGTGGTGGGATTCCCAGATCATATTCGATCGATCGCTCGATGGAACAAAGATATGGCCCAAACGAGACAACAACCCATCCTGAAGATGGAAATTATCAACAACTTCTTTTGCACCCAACATTTGGTAGGTGGTGGTGAAGTCTAGGTCTGTCTCATAGAGTTGGGGCCATCCAAAGATCTCATGGCCACAGGAGTCTAGCACCGTGGTGAGTGCCATGACTGGCGGTTTGCTGAGGCAATCAACGACGTGATTGGTGCTTCTTATTTTATACTTGATGTTGAGGTGGAATTGTTGCGAGTATGTGGACCACTTCTAATGGTGATCATTCTACAGTTTTCCTTGTGTCTACATGAACTGCAATGGCTTATGATCAGTGTGGATGATTGTCTCCTTCCCAAGAATTTAATGTCTGCACTGGTAGCAAGCTTGCACAATGGAGTACATTTCTTTGTCATAAGTAGGGTATTTACAGATAGCATCTGATATTTTCTCACTATGATAGTCCACGGGGTGGTCGTGCTGAGTGAGAATGGCACCCACTCCATAGTTTGAAGCATCAGTCTCGATCTCAAAAGGTTGTTGGAGGTATGGTAGTGAAAGTACTGGGGATGAGCACAAGCGTTGCTTCAAATCGTCGAACGCTTGTTGTTGGGACCAGACCCACACAAATTTTACCTTACCACCACCCCTGGTTATTTGGCTAAGGGCCCATGCAATATGGGAGAATCCCAACACGAACCTGTGGTAGAAGATGGCAAAGCCCAAGAAGCTCTGAATCTTAGTGAGTGTGGTTGGGGCTGACCAGTTACGGATGACTTGGATCTTGGCTGGATACACATGTATGCCATGTTTATCAATTATGTAGCCCAGGTAATGGACCTTGTCCATGTCGAAGGAGCATTTTTCCAAGTTGGCATATAGCTTGTGATGTTGAAGGGTGTACATAACCTATTGAATATGCTGCAAATGTTCGGCCCAAGTCTTGTTGTAAATGAGAATTTCATCCAGATACACCACTACAAAAGTATTGGTGGATGGTCGAAGGATATCATCCAACATCCTCATGAAAGTGGCTGGAGCATTTTTCAAACCAAAGAGCATGAACAACCATTTAGAAAGGCCTTCCTTTGAATTGAAGGTGGTTTTCCATACATCTATCTATTCTATCGGGACCTGGTGGTAGCCAGACTTCAGATCAATCTTACTGAAGTATTTGGCCCCCGTGAGTTGATCAAGGAGGTCATCGATTCAGGGAATTGGGTACCAGTTTCTGACTATGATTTTATTTAGAGCCTAGTAATCAATGCAGAGTCGCCAGGTTCCATCTTTCTTCTGTACCAAAACGATTGGGCTCCCGCAAGGTGATGAGCTGGGACGGATGTGCCCCTTGTGGAGAATTTCTTGGATCTGTCACTTGAAATCCTCATTATCTAACAGAGAGTGATGATAGACTAACCCATTAGGCAGCGGTGTGCCCAGGGTTAGATCGATAGGGTGCTTGACCTGGCAGTGCAGAGGTACCCTGGTAGGTGAGGAGAAGATATCTAAGTATTCTTCCATGACCTTATCTACTTGATTCTATTGTGTCGACAGGTCGGACGTAGAGACCCTATAAGTGGTTGTGATCTTTTTCTTATTATAAGAGCGAATCACGAAGAAGACAAACTTCCCTGTCTGAAAGATGACCTTCTTGCATCGCTTAGCAGAGATCAAGGAAATAACACTAGGTGGGATTGCCTTGGGTATCCTATACAATTTTCTGTTCAAAGTAATAATAACACTACAAGGCCTAGACTAATATACAACATGATGTTTCCATAAATAAGGTTAGCCCAAAAGAACATCACAAACTTTGAGAGTAGCAACATCAGACAATACCTCGTCTTTAAAGGGCATGATTTTGTACGACAGTTGACACTGTTGGTTGACACGGAGATCACTTCCTTGGCGGAGCCATCAAATGGTGTAGGGTTGTGGGTGTGGTGTTGTTGGTAGGGCTAGCCTCTTGATGACCACTATTGATATGAGGTTATTCTGTATACCGCTATCCACGATGAAGTGCAGTGGGGTGCCTTTTACCCACATTTGTGAATGGAAGAGGCCCTCTCCTTCTTCTGGCTCGTCTAGTTGACCAGGCTGGAGCTTGATGGTAGAAACAGTGGCACTGGGTTCCACATCAATGATCCATCTTCCCTTGTTTCCCCCAGTCTGTAAAAATAACTATACTGGCCAAGTATTGTGGCAAACTAAAAAATGTGAATGTGTAATATGAATAGACCTTGTGAAAAAGGTCGATGAATATGAATAATATTATGAATATATATTGTAGGACTGCTGAGAGGGGAATATGCTGAAAAAGAGACCACGATGGCTAGATAAAGGTGGTGGAAGGCACTTGGAATGGTGGCATTAAATTCCACCAAAAACCAATATCGTATTTGGTCTTCACTGGCCCAGAGAACCAAGAGCGGCTCGCTGGCCCAAAATTAATTACTCGCAGGTTGGTAGGTGGATGGATCCTCATGCGTAATGAGGTATGGGGGTAAAAACGCCCATCTATGGGGTCCTGACACCTGACCACCACGAGGGAGATCGTGCCACATGCAACCTCGCCGGAAAGGAAAAAGGCAGGAGGAGTGTGCGATCACGGGCAGACGCGAGGGAGGAATAACTCTGGAAAAATATGGAGAGTGAGTGATAGCAAAGAAGAAGGAGAGTAACCTTCATTCTCGGTCAATGGCAGACAGAGACACAGTATTGCAGTATCGTGGTCTCAGCTTAGAGGTGGCTAGTGGTAAATCCATTGGGAGTCACTGAGCCTACAGTTGGGTGGAAACGAGCACCCCTCTCAGCAGTTGCATCAGCTCTGGTGTTTTTCTGATAAGTGTTTTGTCTATGGCATCTTGAAATATATATATATTCCAACATTTATTCTCATAAGCTGTGAAATTGTGAATGATTTCAATGCAAGAATGTCTATATGGTGTTTTTGATCAGTACCGGTAGTTGCATGTTTATAATGGAAAGACTACGTATGGATTATGTTTTCATAAATCGCTATTTATATGCATACTGATCTAATTCAGACTTCACGTCTAGTTCTTGAGAGAGAGATACCCTTATTTACCTCAGATAGTACCCTGGGTAAACCTCCCCATAGAGACACCCTCCTTGAAAATCCCATCAAGAACCTGGAAAGAGGATGTGAAGGTGCAAGGCCTTAGTAACCCTACATGAGGAGGAACGATCCTCTTGAAATCCCAATATGGCTGTGTAGGGATAAGTATTATTTGACAGGCAAGATCCTCTAGAAGATCTGCGGTGATTCATGGTTGTTAGATTGGAAGGAGAAGAGGGGGCAATAAATGCCTCAACCCCTTTCCTTTGTTTTCATGAGTAGCATTAAAGGCATAGCTTAGGAGAGGTAGTGTAGTTATGCATAGGCTCCCTATAAAGCAAGTAGAGACCGAGACCCACTCAATTCCTAGACTTGATGAAGGAGAGCAATAGATGTGCTTAAGACTCTTTTAAGAGTCAAACCCAGGAGAAAGAGCGCAAATCTACCAAGTCCCTCATAGTTGACAAAGCTCAGGATAGATAGCACCTGGTCAGATGCACAGACCCTGTAGGAATTCATAGAGGTCGAGGAAATCTTTCACGGCTTAAGAGGAGAGAAGCCCGGGAGGGATAGTGTCATTTTGTGCATAGAGCCATAGCTGTGAAGGACGTAGAGGAGAAGTAAAGGCTGAAACCTTTGATACTTAATAAATCTTCCAAGGATAAGAAAGAGAAGTGCATGCTCAAGGAAGATCTACAACTGTCATTAAATTAGCTGGAGCGAAATAGATCTGGGTCGTCGAAAATGTACATCTAGACGCGCGCAGAAGAGAGAAGAAACAGATGACAGAGACACTTCAAGATAGAAGTGGCGAACAACCGATAACCGTTGGATCTTGCTGAGTTGCAAGGAGGTTAGGGTTGGGTGCTTCAACCTAGGAAGTTGCGAGAAGTGCGCAAATCAAGTCAAACCATCGCTGAATTTTGCATCTCGAAGGTTCGCGAGATAGGAGCACAAAGTCTCGATGCCCCAACTCGCGAGGTTGCAAGTTGCGAGAAGTGTGAAAAGGAAGTCAAACCATCATTGACTTTCGCATCTCGGAGGTTCACGAGATAGGAGCATGAAGGCTCGATGCCCCAACTCGCGAGGTTGCGAGTTGTGTGAAGAGCGAAAGGATGCCATACTGGTTAGGCTTGTGGCCATAACCGCTGACCAGATGAGTGCGGATAAGGGATGGCAGGGTCTGTATCAAGTCCCATAGGGACTCAGGGAATTCTATTATTCAGAAAAAAGAAGAGAAGGGGCTAAAAGTTTTATTATGACGTAGTGGGTGTGTTACAAATTGGTATTAGAGCATGGTTATAGCACTCGGCCTGCTTGGGCTCATGAACAAGTTGCGCAGAAACCCCGTTTGGAACACTCCTAAGAGGAGTAACCCTCTATCTTAAACCCTTTTATATTCAAAGGATCAAAGTTTGAAAATAAGAACCCGACTGTGTATGCATGTGAAAGAATTATGAATTTTTGCACGGGTTATAAAAATGTATCTAACTATTGACTAACAACCAGTTTTTGTCTTTTGCACCCAAGCGGGCGAGCAGCCACAGGAATTTACAGACGCAGAGAATGGTGACTCATCAAGAGGTGGGAGAGGGCTCCCACTATAGAGATGAAGAGTCTGACGAAAGAAGGGAAATAGGGACCCCTCCAGACCTAGCTGATATTGTGAGGAGTCTCATGGTCGAGTTGTAAAGCTGCAAGGCTGACAATGAAAGGATGATTAAAGAACAAGAAAAGCAGACAAAAATTAACGCAGTTTTACTGCAGAGTTTATCCTATCTGCAAAGACAAATGCAGCATGAGCCTGAAACTTAGAAACATGTTCATGTCAGTGGCCACACTGAGAGGAGAAACTCGAAAAAGGTCCACGCCAGAGGTAAGGGACCAGTGCCGAGTGATTCCTCTGAGAAGGAAGTTGGCAATTCAAAAGACTCTTCCAGCAGCAGAACCAGTTCCTATTCTCGAAGAAAACAGAAGAAGCAAAAGACTTCCAAGGGTCATAAANTAAGAGGAGTAACCCTCTATCTTAAACCCTTTTATATTCAAAGGATCAAAGTTTGAAAATAAGAACCCGACTGTGTATGCATGTGAAAGAATTATGAATTTTTGCACGGGTTATAAAAATGTATCTAACTATTGACTAACAACCAGTTTTTGTCTTTTGCACCCAAGCGGGCGAGCAGCCACAGGAATTTACAGACGCAGAGAATGGTGACTCATCAAGAGGTGGGAGAGGGCTCCCACTATAGAGATGAAGAGTCTGACGAAAGAAGGGAAATAGGGACCCCTCCAGACCTAGCTGATATTGTGAGGAGTCTCATGGTCGAGTTGTAAAGCTGCAAGGCTGACAATGAAAGGATGATTAAAGAACAAGAAAAGCAGACAAAAATTAACGCAGTTTTACTGCAGAGTTTATCCTATCTGCAAAGACAAATGCAGCATGAGCCTGAAACTTAGAAACATGTTCATGTCAGTGGCCACACTGAGAGGAGAAACTCGAAAAAGGTCCACGCCAGAGGTAAGGGACCAGTGCCGAGTGATTCCTCTGAGAAGGAAGTTGGCAATTCAAAAGACTCTTCCAGCAGCAGAACCAGTTCCTATTCTCGAAGAAAACAGAAGAAGCAAAAGACTTCCAAGGGTCATAAATTTGAGGAATTCAGAAAGGCCAAACCACCCTCCTTCAATGGTGAGATAAAGAAGGGAGAGGAAGCAGAGGCCTGGCTCCTTGGACTAATGAAATATTTCAGAGTCCATGATTTTTTAGAAAATTTGAAGGCCTGAGTAGCCACCTTCAATCTGAATGGAAAGACTTCCATTTGGTGGGAAGATCTTAAGAATAGTTCAAGGTTTCATAAAAAGGGGATTAAATCCATAGGATTTAAGAACTATAAGAAGAACCCAAGAATGAACTTTCCAGCCCAGAGTGTACTATAGCATAACTTTCCCTCATCTGGCGGAAGTAAAATTTATGGACCTGTACCAGTAAAGACTGATAACCCAAAGAGAGAACATTTGAAATGATGGGGTTGCGGAGTAGAACATCTCCTGAGAGACTGTCCACACCGACAACAGGATAGTCGGAGGATTTATAACATCTAGGAAGCTACTACAGTCAATGATGTGGCCAGGAGTGTGCCGCAGATTTATGCAGCCTTGGATAATAACCAAGCTAACCATCAAGCTTCAGTGGTGGAGATAGAAGGTATGATCTCCAACCATCTAGTGTCTTTTTTGATTGACCCTGGTTCAAATTTGAGTTATATAGCCCCTAAAGCTGTTGATAAGTGTAAACTACAACCACAAAAACAAACCAAGCCATGGTTGGTATAGTTAGCCACTGGCACCAAAAGAAGGGTAGCAGAAGTCATACCAGCTAGCCAATTGATGTTGGGTGAATTTCCCACCCAAGCAACCCTGAACGTATTACCCCTCGGATTGTATGATCTGTTGATTGGGATGGACTGGCTAGCCGCCCATAAAGCCAAATTGGATTGTTACCATAAAAACTTAGAATGTGTGAGAAAAAAAGGAAAAAGGATGACCCTTCAAGGGATCCGAAAACATGTCTCGGTGAGATAAATATCAGCTCTGCAAATGAGAAAGTATTGACGAAAGGGATGTCCCCTATATGCAATACAGGTGTCGGAAACCATAGAAGGTGACAAACCTAGCCTTGAAGATCATCCTACCCTGAAAAAATATAGAGATGTGTTTCCGAAAGAGGTACCGGGTCTACTTTCAAGAAGAGACATAGACTTCTTGATAGAACTCGCACCGGGAGCGGTGTCGATGTCTAGAACACCCTACCAGATGAGCACACCCGAGTTAGTTGAACTCAAATTGCAATTAAAAGAAATGATGGATAAGGGTTATATTCGACCCAGCGTGTCTCCATGGGGAGCAGCAGTCCTGTTTGTGAAAAATAAGGATGGCAACCTTAGACTGTGTATAGATTATAGACAAATCAATAAGGTAACCATAAAGAACAAGTACCCCTTGCCCAGGATCGATGATCTGTTCGATCAATTGGGAGGCACGTCTATTTTCTCAAAGATTGACTTGAGATAGGGATATCATCAAGTCCGAATCAAGGGTGAAGACATCCATAAAACTTCCTTCTAGATGAGGTATGGTCACTATGAGTTCATGGTAGTGCCATTTGGGTTGACCAATGCCCCTGCCACTTTTATGTGCTTGAGGAACAATGTACTCTGTAAATTTCTAGATAAATTTGTGCTAGTTTTTATTGATGATATATTAATTTACTCTAAGAAGAGAGAAGAGCATGAAGAACATCTTAGGCTTGTGCTACATGTACTCAGAGAGCATCAACTCTATGCTAAATTCAGCAAATGTGACTTCTTCCAGAAGAAAATACATTACTTGGGTCATGTTCTGTCCGAAGAAGGGGTAGCAGTGGACCCTGACAAAATCATGTTTATCATGGAATGGCCTATCCCAAGGGATGTTTCAGATATCAGATCCTTTATGGGATTAGCAGGATATTACATGATATTTATAGAAGGATTCTCCAATATTGGTTGTCCAATCACTGCCCTCCAGAAGAAGGGGACAAAATTCCCATGGACGCATAAATGTGAAGAAAGATTTCAAACCCTGAAACATCTACTGACCCATGCACCCATGCTGAAAATTGCTGACCCAGAAGATGACTTCCTCGTGTGCACAGATGCCTGTAAGGAAGGGCTCGAAGGAGTCCTTATGTATAAAGGAAGTGTGATCTGCTATGAATCCTAAAAATTGAATGAGCATGAAGTCAACTATGTGA
>SNQJ01S0163400.1:0-21338 GCA_010110895.2 Picea sitchensis | reverse complement strand
AGTTTTTGGGTTATCTCCATAAAAGATAAAAACTATCTCTAAAATCCATATACTTTGGACATGCCTCTAAGTCTTACAAACACCGGATTGATAATAAATGCACTCTAATTTACTTAGGTAGATCTAGAGCTCAACAGAAGCCATATTAAATATGCAGATAATATGGATTTAAAAACTGAAACTAATGATATGGATGGAAAGATCTCGAAAAATTAGGCAGTTTTAAAAAAAAAGCGGCACTGAAAACGAACTTCGGATGTGAAAATTATGCCCTTTTAAAAAAAAGGCATAAACGGTAACCAAAGGACCGCATGATGCTGTAAGTTTCTTATGAAGTGACCCACTTTTATAAATAGAAGTGGGGATCACTTTTACAATGAAGTTACTTTATAAAAGAAAAGCTGCATGCAAAATAAATAAGTCTAAAATAAAATATTAAAGCTACTTATAGTGATTCACTTTTATACTTGAACTGAAATACACTTTACAATTTGAGCATGAACTTTTTCAAAAAAAGTAACAAAAATAGAGACTTGAGCTCAAGACCTCTTACTTAATAAGGGAACTTTTAACCAAATGGACTAGCAAAACATATTGTATTGTTTAGCAGGAGGATTGCGGTTGTTCTTGTTGTTGTTGGGCTTGGAGAGCATGCTAAAAAAAACTCTTTTCACACACGAAATGTTTTTTTCTTCTCGATGACAACAAGGGTTAGATCTCGATTAGCTTACCCGGAAGATGCACCTTTTCCTATCTGTTTCTGATTTTTCGATATCGTACAGGGCGCGGGGAAAAGAGCATACACAGATATAAAAGAGTAGAAACCCAGAAACAAATAATACCAAACTGAAATAAAACCAAAATAATACTCTGCAAAAATTTAAAAAATGCTTATTCAGGCTTTATACCTCTAGATTTGACTGAAATGGCCGTATCTTGGGAAAATGGAAACCTTTTCGAGTGAAACAAAATGTGTTCTTGAATGAAATGAGTACTCTGGAAGCAATGGAACAATATTCTCATCCCATAAATGAATGAAAATGGCATAAAAAGGAGACGAGGAAACTCGACGTCACGATCTCGATCTACAATAGGAGTGGGTCTTCAAACAGGCTCTGATACCATGTTCGAAAACATAGGTATTCCAACAAAGGATGAACACCTTTAGTAACCACTCACACAACCAGATAAAATATTAACACACCGATGTTTTGATGTGGTAAAACCCTACGGGGAAACATCCACGACCCCAACCAACGCGACCACTTGGAGTAGTTTATTAATGCAAAATAAAAAGATTACAGAGAGATTTTACAACAGATTTTCTCACAATCAATCATTGAAAAATGACCCTCCATGCTCTTTAAATAGAGATCATGGACCAATCGGGTGTTAATCCACGGATCAATGGCCATTAAGATCGAAGAGAATATGAACCATCGGATCACTCTATGTCAGGAACATATCGTGACCATTAGATTTCCTAACTACAAAATGCATACTAATGCATACTAAAGAAACACACTAAGAAACACACTTTTACCTATTGACAAATTCGACCAAGTAGATCTTAACTAACTCCTAAGTGTCTAAATATCTTAACATGTATTTATGAATGATTGAAATTTTGGCTTCATGCTATGGTTGTTATGATATTATTGTATTTTGTTGTTCTTTTTTGTTGTTAGGGAACTATGTTTAGCCTTCCCTTTCCTTTCCTTTCCTTGCTTCCCTTTCCTTGCCTTTCCTTCCCTTCCCTTTCCTTTCCTTTCTTTCCTAGCCTTTCCTTGCCTTGCCTTTCTATGTCATTCCATGCCTTGCCTTGCCTTGCCATGCCATGCCTTGCCTTTCCATGCCATGCCATGCCTTGCCTTATACAAGAGGATAAAGTATTTGACATATTGAAGGCATTCCACAATGAACCATGTGGAGGCCATTTTGATGATAAAAGGACCGCATACAAAGTCCTTCATCTAGGGTATTATTGGCCCACTCTATTTAGAGATGCCAAGAAATACGTCAAAATCTGTGACATTTGTCAACAGATGGGTATATTGGTTCAAGTAGACAAAATGACTCTACAAGCCTAGGTACTCATAGAACCATTTAAAAAATGGGCCTTAGATTTTGGTACGACCTATTTTTCCAATGTCCATAAAGAAAAGGTATATTCTGGTATGTATCGATTATGTCACTAAATGGGTAGAAGCCAAACCTGTTTTGCATGCTAATGAACAAGTTGTTGTATATTTTTTATTTGAGGACATATTCACTTGTTTTAGTGTCCCAAGAGAAATTGTGACAGTTCAAGGCACTCAGTTCACATCAAATCTTGTCCAGACTATCATAGAGGAATACAATATCAAGCATCAGAAGTCATCCCCATACCATCCACAAGCCAATGGGAAGGTGGATTCCATAAACAAAGTTCTTGAAGCCATATTGACGAAAATTGTTCATTTACACCATCGGGATTGGGAAGATAGACTTTCATAAGAACTATGGGAATATCGGACTACATGAAGGAACAAAACCAAGCATACACCATATGCGTTTCTGTATGGTAAACAAGGTTTGTTTCCTATTGAGTTCCAAATCAATACATTCAGAACTACAAATAAACTAGGGATGGATATTTCATAAGCACAATGAAAGAGTTTATCTCAACTCAATGAATTGGATGAGATCCGAAAGGATGCATTTCGACATACTAGTATCATCTATTGGCACAGGGGAAGATCCAAGGTTCAACGCTACGACAACGTACCAACAAAACCCTAACTACCGGCCCTTTTGGAGATACCTGCGAAGTAGATGAAGTCTCACCCGAGGTAGAGGCAGGGGTGGTTGCAAGGCTCAGGTGTCTGCAACCTTAGATGGGAAGGCTCAGGTGTCTGCAACCTTAGCTGGGACATCAATCTGTGATTATGAGGCTTAATAGAGCACTTAGCACCATCAGTTCCTTAATATGAAACCAATATCCACTTCGTTGATAAAGCTTCACAACATTCATATTGATCTAATGTATTTAAGAACTTAACATAAATAAAACGGGTCAGACCTAGCAAATTGAACAATAAAAGATATAAACACATCAAGACAATGCACAAAGCAGAAAAAAAAAGTATTTACGTGGTTCACCCCCACCCTGGCGCTATGTCCACCAACTCTTATTCTATATTGTCTTCAGTTATTCGGTTAAATGCACAGAGCCGTCAAAGCCTTACTCCACCTAGGACAAGAGATCTGCGCAGCTTGCTAAATCCTCCTTCCTCGAGTAGATCCAAGCACATAGTCTTCCACAACTTCTAAAATGACTTGCACTTAGCTCTGCAAGTCTCGCACAGGCACATAGCACTTACAATCCTTTAATCACATAGATCTAGCACTTAGCACATCGACTTATTAGTCCTATATCTTTTACAATGCCTAGATATCTATTTATACATTACAAAAGTGGGCCTAAGCATGGGCAAAACGTATAGGCCGACATCCCTTTCCCATTACATAATCCAAAAAACCCAAAAGGGGCCCAAAAGTGGGCCGAGATCCCGTGATCTCTACTTCGTCTTGTGCTCCTCCTTACACAGGCTGTCGAAGTCCCAAAATAGGTCAACATGACCAATATTATCCCAAAAATTGGTCAAGGGCCAACAATCCCTCAACACTCACTTGTGACTCATCCCGAGTCACTCTGGTCTGATCAGTTCTATCTCAAAGACCTCGAGCTTGGCTCGAGCTACTTTGACTTGCTGTTGTGCTACGATATCTTGCTCAGTGAATTCCTAGATCACTGCATCCTTCGCAGGCCATTCTAGGCACTGTTCTACTGCATTAACAACCTTCTCTAGCTTGGCTCCTCAGTTTTCAACCTCTATAAATAATTGGCACGCCTTATCTTGAACTGGTTGAAGCCATTGAGTTATTTCCATAACTCTTCTTTGAATCGTATGGATCTGCTGCTGGGCGGTGCATTGCTCTTGAGACCACTTCATTATTTCTACAGGTGACAGGGCCTTCAACTTCGCTTGTAGTGTGTCTGCATGATGCTTTGCTTCCTTGATTTGTGACTTCGGTGTCTGTAACTCTAGATTTTCAGTAAGGTTTTCATATGTTTGGGCACTTCGGTTACTCAGCTGCTTGCATTCCAGTGCAAGAGATTTTAGTCTGTCAACTACGCTGTGGGCAATTGCTTCTCACTGGTCTCTTATCTCTTGAGGGGTCTTAGGTATAGTATGTAGCTCTAGATCTGCGATGCACTGTTGTAGTTGCTGGATCACTTTTTCAAGTTACGCCGCCTACTGTGGAACTCGTTCATCAATCTTTACTTCTACCACTGTCACAGAGTGAATTTCTTTGTTGACCATTACCTTTACCTTGAGTTGCTCTGCGAGCAACTGTTCCTTTTCTTGCTATAACTGGGATTTTTCGTCATCCCACTTTGCTTGGAGAGCAAGATTTTCTCATTCTACAACACTACATTTCTCTACAAGGACTCCTTGTACTTGTGTCAAAGCCTGGGTGGGTTGCACTGTTTCTTCTTGTGCTCGTCGAAGGTGAGCTTCGACTGTATCAACGATTCGGTGGAGTTAAGCTGGCTCATCTCCCGATTCTGGTGTTTCGACTGACAGAGGCGCAGAGGAGACTGCGCGGTTAGACTGAAGTGCCTGCTGCACTCCTTGGAGTTCAACCTCGATTCGATTATACATCTCCTCCTACTTAGCCTCCTACTTCTCTTCTATCTCTAGCGAAGCATCAATCAGGGCAACTATGATAAAATTAAAATCATCAGAGGTGAGGACGGTCTGCATCTTATTTATAGGGGTTTTCGATCTCTTCCGAGAGGAAGGCTTCGAGGAGGAAACCTTCCTTTTCTTCGAGGAATCCTCTTCATCCCTAGGCAGTGGTACCTCACCTTCCTTTTGTTTAGTTTTTGTTCCTTCTACCTCTTCGCCATTACCCCCTTCCTTTGGTGATATGGAAGTAGTCCTTACAGATGTGCTAACTACTTCATGAACCTCTTCAGTCTTCTTTGTCTTGCTAGGTCCTGGTGTATCCGAAACAGTTTCTGGGCTTTCTATGTCGGATATTTCTGTAGGGTTTGCTGGGATGAGGAGGTTTGCTGACCATTCCTTGGTGATGTCTTCAATGTCTTCCTCTGTCATCTTGTAGTATGATTGCAACTGTTTCTTATGTCCATCTATGCATTGTGATGTAAATAAATTGTCGATCAACACTAAACTTCATTAGAGGCCGGAATCTATGTAGAGTATTCGGGGTCATACATGACTCAGACTAGATGGCTACCTTCAGCTAATTATAATATGTATGAAACACAAAATTTGACTGCCATTTCTTAATCATGTCGTTCGAGTACCACAATGTACTGAACTTTGCGGCCAGTGGTTCAAAGGGCTCGATGTCCAGGAAGGTCGCACCTTCCAACATCTCCCATGTGACGAATGCAATCAGGATCAATAGCCAGCTGAAATTAAATTCGTATCCTTGATCCAGGGATTCTCTACAGTCGAGTTCTAGTTGGTTCACCAGGTGCTTTTCCCAATTCATTTGAAGTCCTTCTACACACTTCCCTGTGAGGTCCACTACGAAGCCAGTGACTTGGGTGGGTCGATTCTTGCGTACTAACTTTCCTGCGATCAATTGACAGGTGAGGCGCACTGCGCCACTCTGGATAGAGGCTACCTTTTAGCCTCATGTTCCTTTCTCGACATTGCTATATATCTCTTTGATCTTCTACATTAATGCTCTGTCTGTGGTTTTTCTAGGGTAAAAATACTGCCGGTCAGGGCCTTGCATACTTAAGCCCGTGATCCGATTGATAAATGTTAGATCCACTGTTATGCAATGGTTTAACCACAAATAAACTCCATGGTAACAAGATAATAGTAGCTTTACATAGGCATTCACCTCATGGTGCTTCCTAAAGTGAGGAATCTTCATGACATTGAGCATTGTGGACTACAGGAGGTTCATCATCCATGACTAAGGGACGATCTTCGAGTTCTTTCCCTTTGTCTTAGTGACGTACTTGTAAGGGTCAAGCATATTATAGACCTTCCTATCACCAAGGTTGAAGTCACTAAACTTCAATACTGCAATCTTATCTTGGTCTGCGCAAACTATGCGTATCCCCTTCGGGAGGTACGTCATGACCAAAGGGTACTCAAAGTCTCTGGGCACACTATCTCAATTTATTGCACCACTCAAGCGTGGAATATAGGTAGGTAGGATGCTCGGGATCAGTTTAGCATTTGCGAGATCATCCCTGTGCTTGGTTCACTTCTCATCTCCTGGCCGGGATGGTCTGACTCGAGCATTTGACGAGGATGCTTGCACTGTTCTCGTGGATGAATCTTGTACACCTGTAGATAATCCTCTCTCCAACACGACTCTTTCAGTCATCAATTCGATTGGAAATTATTCAACAACTTTCTCTGCAATGCTGACCTCGTCAACATACACACTTCAGGGTTAACTAGATTGGGTTTAGGATTAACATAGATACTGCAATGAAAGAGATGGAAACAAGGCTATGATCACTGTGAAAAATAAGCTTAGTCTACGGGCTCGAATTCTCATTTAGAAAAAGTGTTCTTAGTGAATGGTGCAACGTCATAAATAGGAAACTTGCTAACGGTTTGCTTGCAATGGGTATGAAGCCTCCATTAACTCTATTTTGGTCCGTTATGGCATGATCCAATGGTCTGATGGAGAACCATAAATGCTTTCTAACCCGTTCAAAGTGTCAGTCAAATGGACATATCATCCCCAATGATGATATTTCTTCGCCACAACGAAGTTCCATATGTCATTGTTCTGAGATCTCGACGAAGCTCCAATTTGACAAATTTTCCTTCTGCGAAGTTCCCTCTGGAACCTTCTATAATTTTTCAATATTAGCCCTCTTCTTGCTTATCTTTATAGCCTTCTTTCCAGTGAGCTTAGTCTCTGTATGTATTTTTCCATTTTGATTCTTATCCTCCTTGGACATAGTCACTTTATGTTATTGAGAGATGTTCCTAGGATTTAGAGGTAATACTTCTTTTTTATCTAGGACAAACACTTCAGTCTTCTGTGAGTCCTACGGTGTTCATGTAGCTTCGCCATCCGGGTCTCTAGTGTTAAGTAGTTTCGATCTGTTCTCCTGCTCTTCAATTAAGTGCGTGATCCTCCTATTCATGAAATCTTTTAACTCTTGTTTCTTCTGTTCTAAGAATTCTTCTTCTTCCTTTTGTCTGGCTTGATCTCTGTTAATCCAAGGTTTTCCTAATAACATGGTAAATGGGGCGATGTCCTCAATAAATTTAATAATCTCAAAATCTTCTTCTGTCGAAGTTCCATTAGCACTCATAGGTATTTGAGCGAGCTTCCCACATAGGTTTACCGGTTTTCCTCTGAATAGCCCTATCCCTCCTAGTGATGGAATCATAGCAGGCTTCCCTAAAAGTTCCCAAGTTATTTCTGTCATAATATTCACCTGTGTTTCCTCATCTAGAACACAAACAACGTCGAAGTCTCCTATTCTTGCTTCAAGGCATTCTTTCTCTTTGAAGATCTCTGACAAGATGACATGTTGATGGTCATTCAGGGTTTCTTTCATCTGTAGCAATACTTTCTCTAATTCTATCTGGGATTCGGCCATAGTCTTAGTTTTTGGATTTGCCTTAGGGTTTTCTTGGTTCAGATTCATTCGTTCAAGCTTAGCAATCATTCTAGGGAAATCCAACACTTCATGGTCCATAGATTTGCAACAAAGACAACTAGATCTTCTTCCAGGGAATTCCTTAGCAAGATGTCATGGTCTTCTACAACTGTAATAGAGGGTTAATCCTCTCTTTATTTTAAATGATCCTCAACTTCTTCTGTGCTGCACACCACGATCATGGTAGCTAACCTGCAAAAAATTCTTTCTAGGATCTTGCATCCCTTTATTAGTCCAAACATTCTTTCTATGCATAGGTATAACATATTTCTCACTATTCCTATCAGATCTATTCATATCAAACCTTCTTTCATCTATTAGTGCCCTAGTTTTCAAGCTAGGACAAAATCTATCAAGCATACCTAGATCCATACTTTAGAAATAAAAATTTCCAGTTATCTTACTTTTACAGAGCAGAAAGCTTTCAGATCTAAAACTTTTCACTATTCTTACCTTTATTAGAGCACAAAGCTTACAAATCTTACCTCTTTTCTTCAAATATGATCTTCCTCTTGGTACACATCTTCAAGAATCGAGTAAAATGTTGCGCACTAGGGAAATAGATTTATGCATAGATCTTTCAGAGTTTTCAGATCGAATCTTTGCACAAAGCCTTTCTTCTTTCTTAGTTCCCAGCAATCACAATTTTAGGTCTCGACAACGGAACCATTTTTTGGCATAGGGGAAGACCCAGGGTTCAATGCTATGGCAACACACCAACAAAACCCTAACTACTGACCCTTTTGGAAACACCTACGAAGCAGATGAAGTCTCACCCGAGGTAGAGGTAGGGGTGGTTACAAGACTCCAGTGTCTGCAACCTTAGCTGGGACACCGATCTATGATTATGAGGCTTAATAGAGCACTTAGCACCATCAATTCCTTAATATGCAACCAATATCCACTTCGTTGATAGAGCTTCACAACAGTCATATTGATCTAATGTATTTAATCACTTGGCATAAGTAAAACGGGTCAGACCTAGTAGATTGAGCACTAAGCAAATTCATATGGATCAGATATAACATCCTTACATATCATTACCACTGATCATAAGCAGATCTATCTAATCATCTCAAATCACTTACCAATAAAATATATAAACACATCAAGACAATGCACAAAGCAGAACAACACAATATTTACGTGGTTCACCCCCACCCTAGGGCTACGTCCACCAACTCTTCTTCTTTATTATCTTCAGTTAATCGGTTACATGCACATAGTCATCAAAGCCTTACTTTGCCTAGGACAGGAGATCTGCGTAGCTCGCTAGATCCTCCTTCCCCATGTAGATCCAAGCACACAGTCTTCCACAACTTCTACAATGACTTGCACTTAGCTTTGCAAGTCTCACACAGACACATAACACTTACAATCCTTTAATCACATAGATCTAGCACTTAGCACATCGACTTATCAGTCCTATCTCTTTTACGATGCCTAGATATCTATTTATACATTACAAAAGTGGGCCTAAGCATGGGTAAACCCACAGGTCGACATCCCTTTCCCGTTACATAATCCCAAAAACCCAAAAGGGGCCCAAAAGTGGGCCGAGATTCCATGATCTCTGCTTCGTCTTGTGATCCTCCTTTGACAGGCTATCGAAGTCACAAAATAGGTCAACATGACCAAGATTATACCAAAACTTGGTCAGGGGCCAACATCATCCAACAAAAAAAAATGAGATGACATGGTAAATTCATTCGAAAGAAGAAATTCAAACCATGTGACTAGACTCTCTTATTTGATTCCATATTTAAAAAATTTAAAGGGAATCTCAGTACTCGTTGGTTAGGGCCCTATGAGATAGAGACAATTTTTGATAATGGATCTGTCAAAATAAACACTATTGATGAGAAATGAATTTCTTTTCTAGTGATGGGCATAGACTAAGGTTATATCAAAATTATTCAAATAGAGAGGAATTTGTCCATAACTTGCTTCAACAACCAGAGATGGAGATAGTGAGCAAGGGTAATTCTTCCCCTCCTCTTATGTCAAAATGATCTTTCTTTGTTCTAAATATAAAAGAAAAAAAAGGAAATAAAAGAAAAAATAAAAATAAAAAATGAGTAGCAAAAATTATTGAAAAAATAAGTGTGGTCTGTGAAAACCGGTTTACAGACACAACTATGCAAGAATTTTGTTTGAAAACTAGAAATCTGGCAGACATAATTCTAATATTCTTCAAATAAACACATGATTCCTTCAACTCCTGTTCATCATTTTTCTTTCCACCACTTGATTTCTTAGCAACAATTTTTTGTCAATATGCAGAAAGTCAGTTTTTACAGCACGAGTAAAAAAATGTTCTTTCTTTTTAACAAAATTCAGATTTTTAGAAGGTTTTCATATTTTTCATGGTTTTTCTTAAGAAATAAATTCAGTAGCAGTTGTTAGAATGTTCAAGTTTTTTTTTTAGAATTTTTACTACTGTAAGATGTTGGATTTCTTTTATACCAGACAAACAGTTCAAGATTCAGAGTTCACTGATAAAAATGTTTTATACTGATAGTTAATTTCTACAATTGTATACTTTTCTGCAATTACAGACACTTTTTGCAGCTACTGAAAGTCACATGTAGTTGTTCTTCAAGCAATTGTTAGTCATTGACTCATTTTAAAATTAGCCTGCAGTAAGAAATTTGCAAGATTTGTGAATTTCATGAAAATTGTCATGAAATTCAATTCTGGAAACTTTAGAAGCATATTTAGATCATCTTCAGATTCAGATTATCTTCCTCAATAAATGACTCATCTCCATCAACATTGACATTTTTCTCAGGAATCTTCAACATTCTTCATTAGCATAAGCATATTTCATTCTCATTTTTGGTTCCAGAACTTTCTCTTAAGTTATGCAGTAATGAATTCATCAGTTCCAGTAGAAGAACCAACATTCAAGACTCAATCATGTTCCAGTTTCAGTTCCAGAGGTGAAAATTTCTTTAGGCTATATGTAAAATTAAGAAGGTAATAATTTTTTAAATCATCTATGCATTTGCAATTATGAATTAAGCAAGGATGGGTAAAACTGAGTTTCAATTCGTGTTTACTCTATTTTCCTAAGTCTATCCTATCCTATTACCAGAATTCTTGAATTTGATGCCATCTGTTTAATAATACCTTTGAAAACTTATAACCTTAACTATGCACCTGATCATATAAAAAAATCTATACAATAATTTTAATATGCATGACAAAATTATATTTTGGCATGCATTATAACAACACAGTGATTGATTGGACCGATAGGTCGATCCAATCATCAAGGATTGTCTCCATAAGTTGTAATGATGGAATGAAAAATGGCATGAATGTTTACATGATTTTGAATTACGAATCCATCATCGTTGAAGTCGCTTGAATTTTTCTCCTTATTCATAAAATTTGCCATATGTTCACTGTTATTTCTTGTTTTTCCCTGTGTCAAAGAGTTTTGTTTTAGTTGGAATTGTTGCTAACTCTCCAAATTCGAAGCATGAGACCTATGGCCATATATGAACCGATTGGAATTGAACTTCTAGAAGCATATCCAAAATGCATGAGGTGATTTCAAAGAGATGGATGGGTTCCCTTTTTATAGAGATTTCAGGGGCATGAAAATAAGGTAACCAAGGATTTTGTGAAAAAATTTGATGGAACATGGGCTTGAATTGGTGATATTGAGTTGCAATTATCAAATGAATTCATTTCACAAGTTACAGGGCTACCTCAAGGTGGAAAACTATGGTTCAAGAATCAAAGGATTAAAGGAGAATTATGGAAATACTTCCTCAAAGACCCAACAAAGGAAGCTAATTGGAAGAAAGGTATCCCCACCTTTGTGTTAAAAAATAAATGGAGTGATTTCTGTTCATCCTTCAAAAATACATAACCTATGAAGGAAGGTATGGGTTGGTGTTTTATTATCATCTTAAACTGCTTATGAATTTCATAAAGGGGTATGAGTAAGATATGCCTTTTTATTTAATGAACAATTTGAAGAAAATGGCTTTATCTATACAACGTAACCCTATGAGTTTAAAGGGTAGCTTGTTTAATTTCAGGTTGATACGAATTTTGGTTGAAGCCGGACTTCATGAATAGAATGAAAATTGGAAGCAATTCCTAATTTTTAATCGTTTTGTTAAGGCTCTAGTACAACATCAGGCCAAAGGGTCGAAACCAAAAAGTACCAAAAACAATGTTTCTGGTACAAAGTCAAGGGTTTCCACGTTGGAAAGTGTTGAGGGGTCCTAAATCCCTTTAACTCAACAGTAGGAACCAAACCCGCCATCAAGGCCCAATTATAATTTTCAGCGTTTGATAGTGGAATGGTTCTTCAGATATTGCGATCCGACCAATTAATTGATGGGCTTTACATAGTGATTGACAGGATGTCTTTTTGTGAAAGCTCCTCCTTCAATTTGAACATTATCTTTTTTGTATTTTCTCTTATAGGTGGGACCAATACAAGATAAATGCTGGTATAAACCAGCTAGGGAACAAAGGGGAAATTATAAACTACTGAATAAGGTTGAGCTTGGGATAACACTCATGCTCAAGCATGAAAACAATGATTCTTACACCTATGACAAGCCTAGTACTAATACATCAACTTGTTGGTACTTCAATTATTGACTGAGATAAAATTTATTCGAAGAGAACATACATGCAATACAACGATGGCAATAAAAATATTTTCCTTAGCTCTAATCACCAATCACACATTAACACAACAATTTGTTTACATCATTGGAGGAAAGAATTATAAAATTATAAAATCAGATAACTTATCAAAAGATTCAGAAACTCTTACTCATTACAACATCCATTCATGAGATAAAGTTGGAAGTAGTTCCTCCTTATGATCCAATCACACATGCCTTTGATGAAAACAAAAACTTGTCTCAGGTCCTAAACCAGACTTCTCAATTAAGGTAGCTTCGAAATAGTTCTTTACAATTTCAAAAATCAGGGTCTTTGCAAAAACCATCGACCCCTTCTAACAGGTCGATCCTCCTATTAATAACAAATTATTAACCAAAAATAACTATCAAGAGTGCATACTAAGTAAAACAAAACATCACCACCTGGTGCTTTCATCTCGTAGTATTCTAAGAGTCATCAAATGATTTCACTTGAGTGGATGACTCTTCTCATACTCCGACCAGTTGACGAAGAGTTCCTCGCATGTGTTGGCATATGGGAATCTATGTTGGTTCATTAGGGCCAAAATGGTCTCCTTTATTTCCACTGCCATGCCCGATACTTGACCACTCTAGCACTTAACTACTATAGCACTGTCTGAGCATTGATTGGGTGTTCCATGAATTGTTGTACTTGACCTGGTGCCATGTTTTCTACCTTTTCTATCTCTGCAGTCCAAGATGAGTCTTGTTCTGGATGTAGTTTGACTATGTCATGCAAGTCGACAAATCCTCGGGTGTGCTGAATTTTGGGAGACCGATGTCTCTCATCACCCGATTGATCTTGGTCCAACTCCTTTCACAATCGACCCATTTCTCTTGGATCTCCTGATGAGGTTCTTGGGCCATTTTCACCTAGTATTCAGATAACTTCCTTATACGGTCGATGCTGTTGTCCCTTAGCACCCGAATACCTTGCTCTTCGACGTCTCGACCCTTTTGAGCCATGCTGATGTAATCAATTCTTTCCACCTCTTGGTGGTATTTCTCATACCATATTTCTATGTCCTTGCACATTGGTAGTGCCATAAGGGTGTATTATTGGAAATCAACTATCCCTATAGTGAAAAGGTGCCGCTCATTCATGAATTTACTGTAGGAAACCTGGATTTCGCTTCTCAAGAACACCGTGGCCTGCATGGAGTCCTGATAATATTTATCCAAATGGAACAGATGATCCAACTCTTTCAGCGCATCGACCATCTCCTCTTCATATTTCCTTTCTCTATCCAGGGTGGCATCTGTGATTGCCATCCCTGTGTCGATAATCTCAGACATCTTGGCATGCTCCAGGCTAATCAATTTCTCCTCTGTGGTGATTAGGATGGATATTTCCAGAGTAAGCCTCCTCTTCTTGGTGGTTCTATTCATGATGGCTTTCCTCTTTTGGTCAAAGGCAATGACTTGTATATCAACGACCTCATCCACAAGTTCGGGGATTTGTTGGTCTCCCCAAGTAAGAATGTTTCCCAAGCTCCTGACTGTGTATATATGTTCAATATTGGGTTCTTGAACCTCTTCTGTATGTCCTGAAAGTTCAACCTCTAGTTGTTGTTCATCTGGAGGTAAAGTACTGGGCAAAATTGATGAATCAGGGGCAGGCTCAGTACTTACTTGATAATCGGCTCTTGAGATGTCAATTTCCTGCTGTTGAATTTCTTCCCCTTGTTCATCTGATCCTAGCTCATCCCTGAAGCTGTCCATTGGGATCCCCGATGTGTTGAGTGGCTCATCATCCAAGGCACTTTCTACCTCGTACTCATTCTGCGGACTGCTCTAACTTGGAGTATCAGGACCCAGGGCAGATGCTTTCTCAGGTTCTGTTTCCTCTGTAATTTTCACCAGAGTGACTAGGGACACCCATGATCTCTCCTCATCATCGTCGATGGTTATTATATTGAACAGGGAATTTGTTGTGCTTTCCTTATATCACCAAAGTCCATAGGTTGGATGAAAAATTTATTTGTTGTTGTCTTGACGACAGGCTCCGACCTAGGGACGTACTCCAATTACCTCGTGGTCCCTGGAGAGGAACCTTCTCCTGTATCTTGTTCCTTTAGCTTTGGTGCTCTCGGCAAGCGTCTAGTGGTTGGCCTTCTCGGCAGTATTATTCCTGCAAATTGAGTAGAGTTTAGATACTGTGTAAAAAAGTGGAGGAACACATATAAATTATAACTAGCAAATTGACAGAATTGGATACATACCTCTGAAGCTTGTTAAACCTGATTTTGATAATCATGGGGGGTGAGTACAGTCTTCGAGTTGCTCATTTTTCTCCTTTGGATGCTCCATAATTCTCTTACGTGCATAATGAATTTGTTCACAACGGTTAAAGATATTTAAACATGGAATATATTGCCAGGTCACATCAACAATTCAATTCGGTTCATAAGTGAAATTTCAATAAATCTGTCATCGAATATTTAGAGGGGTTAGAACTTAAATTCATCATGGTTTGATGGTGGAGGCGCAGGTGGTGATGTGGTCTATCGGAGATTTAAAAAATGTTTTTTTAATTGGCACATGAGGTAGAAACTAATGCAATATTGGGTATTAATTATCCCCTTAAATGTCCAAACTCTGATCATATCTAATGTTGAAAAAATCCCTTTGTGTCTCTCTTGCAATGGGTGGATCGAGGGTCAGGATTATGCTATGGAAATTTTCCTTGATATCCTCCTACAAAAGATCTGATGTTGATCGATCTTACCGTACAGTGTCAGCGTGACAAAGCTGACTCGGAGGTGTGACTACGACCTAGAGAACCAGGAATGACTTAGGATAGAACTAGACCATATGACCCTCTTACCTAGTAAAGACACATGGCGTTCGAGACCAGTGACTTAATTCACTCATATTAATTGGAGTTGGGACTTTCTTTAATCTATTCTTTCTAAAATGAACCTTAGCTTGTTGATGCCAAAAAAGTGTCAAGGATCGACGATCGGAGATAAACCTACCCAAGTGCTCTCAGATCGGCTCCCTTGAAAAAGTCCCTATGCCGAAAGCACATCGGGGATCGAAGATCGGGGATAAATTTATCGTGGTCAAATTTTTTGTTAAGATCCTTTTGAATTTTCCCTGATCCCGATAAAGTACGTCATGCATATGTTATTGGCTATTTCTTTTCATCCTTCGTTAACATCTGTCCTCCTTGTATTTTATCGATGCCGAAGGGGATCGACTATCTCTAGAACCTTTATGCGAAAAACTTATGCAAACCAAAAATTCCTTCTACAGATGCCGATGAATATTGCCACTCGACAACTGTTGTTTTCCGAGTGGTTTCTTTACTTGAATTCTTTCTGATGCCGAACCTGAGCACGTTGGGTGCAGTGTTTGGTTTTTGATTCTTAATTCAGGTGTTAAGTTCTTTTAGTCATGGGGTTTCAAAAGTTAAAACAAACCTAAATAGGTGATGAAAGTCATGAAAATAAACAAAAACAAAACATTTCCCAAAATGAAATTCAGTCAGACAGTGCAGAAGACCAAGTGGTACCCAAAAAGTGAAAATTATGATAAGGATTTTTAGGGTGTGTTGAGTGCTCAACAAATGGTGACTTACTGGGAGAAATAAGAATCTATGTTCCTACCTTGGGCTCAATAGATGAAAATTTTTGTTAAGAACTTGATTGGTTTTAACCAGAGACTCTTTATCCTTGCATTTGAAATTCCCTAGTTGGTGAAATTTGGGCCTTCCTATGGGGTTTCAACCTTTATTGCACCTTCGTTTCATGTAACCATGATCCATGCCCTCTTTTGATAAGAGTCAAGAAAATAATTAATTGGCACCAGGCCTTTTAGTTATCATCGTTCACTTGCTATGGTATTTCTCCGCTGCTAGTGAGTGTCAAAAGACCCGATGGAGTCACCCTGATGTCATAGACCTTGCTCTGCTGCCAGCAAGTGTCGATAGCCCCTATGGAGTTATCTGCACACCCTCTCCTACTTTTCACTCATTTGATATAATTGATTTTATTTCGGCAGAATGCCCTGAGTAAGTGGGAGAGGAGGATGTTTGTTATTTGCAAAAATGAGATGGTTAAGGTGAACTTTTGCTAGCTTTGTCTTGAGGTACATGTAGTCTTTTCAAGCTTACCATCTTTCCCTTAAGGTTTTACCAGACCACTAGGTGGACACTTCATCACTTTGCCAAGGTTGTTTATTTGAACAGGTTAGATACAAAACTCTTTCAAAGCAATCACAATTCTCCCAGTGCTCCTTGTGTTGTATGTAAGAATGAGTCTAGAACATAGTTTGTCATATCACATGAACTAAGGTCAGCCAATGCCTTTATAAACACAAAATTCAAAAGCACATAAAGTTCTATAACAAGAAAAAAAATGAAGAAATCCGCAATCATCCTACCTAAAAACGAAAACACACGCATATTTTTTTTAACGGGAATATTGTTTAATGGATTGGCCATTCATCGAGAGGGCATTAGGTTCCCCCCTCATATTTTGCAACCGATATTTTCCTACCACAATTTTCTCGGCCACCTAAAAAGGTCCGAGCCATAGGTTCTGAAACTTCAAATGTTTCCCCTTCGGCTCATTTGCTCTTTCCCATTTCAGGACTAAGTCTCCTACTTCAAAATTCTTCTCTTTGGCCTTATGCTTATCAAACCACCTTTTAAATATTTGTTGATGAGCTATGAAATTTGATTTTTATTTCTCCCTTTCTTATTCTAGCATGAGGAGAGTATCAATTCTTTGTTGTATAAATGATGAGGGTTGTACTGTAGAATCCTGAGCAAGATGGAGAGATGGAAGATACATCCCGTTTGGGAGAATGGATTCATGTTCGTATACCAGAAAGTATGGGGAATTCCCTATAGCTTCGTTTGGTTTTACTCTATCATCCCATAAGGCGTTATGAAGTGAACTGTGACAATTCCTCTAGTTGTCTGTAACTATTTTATTCAATATCCTCACTAGGTTCTTATTGGTTGATTATGCCACTTCGTTCCCCTGTGGATAGTAGTTTGTCGAGTATCTGATTATGATTCCTTTGTCTAAAGAAAACTTTTTTAATAGGGTGGAGTAAAAGTAAGCGACATTATCAAAAACAAGGATGAAAGTCATACCAGATCTCGTAATCAGTTTTTGTTCTATGAATTGGATCACCACCTTTTCGTTTACATGAGTCAGAGGGATGGCCTCTGCCCATTTCGTGAAATAGTCTGTGGTAGTCAGTATGTATCTATGTTGTTTTGAAGAACTCTGTGTAATTTATCTTATGATATCTAACCCCCATTGCTCGAATGGTCTGGAGATGACCACAGGTTTGTTAAGAACCAAAGACTGAATACAAAAGCACCACAACATATATACAAGAACAATATGCAAAATCTCCTTTATTACTATCAAACCCTTGAGGTAGGGCAAAAACGTACAATGGATCCTATTATGGAAGGGATCCTCTCTTATTCACTTGTCTCTTCGAGGGGGCATCCTCCTATTGAGCTACCACTCTAAATACAATAATTCTCTTCATATCCCATTACATTGCTTGGACCCTTTTATATAGTGATACCATCACCTAAGAACATTATAGAGGAGGAATCTTCTAGAAGTAAAACCTTCTAAGAAGTCCTCTTACATTTATGATATCTAATTACCCATTTATTATATCTAACTACCATAGTGAGACTTATTTAATAATATAGTGGACCTAGTCCACCTTATATTGAATGACCTCCACTATTATCACTATGGGCCCTATGCCCCCCCCCTGAATGACCTCCACTATTATCACTATAAGGCCCTCTATGCTCCCCCACTACCTCTCTATCTACCTTACATTCATCCTCTCTTTATGAAAGTTGTCCTCACACGCTGATGTGTGTACAACCATATACCGGTTCCATGGATAAGTGTGAATCATAGTGCTGAAGTAGACTAGAGAATGAGGGTCCCATTGACAAATGGAAGCCACTATTCTGAAGTAGTCCAACCGCCATTGAAAACCAGGGTCCCATGTCCAAGTGCTCATGTGAACTCCACACAAAAGATATTGAGACCCAATAACCAACTGGAAATTATGGTCCCAATACTTACACCTATCACGTGGATCCAAATAAGAATATCTAGCCACATAGTGGGAAAGGGTCAATGCTGAATCTAGAAGGAACAATATGATTGTAGAATATGCATGCTGGACGCTGGTAATCATAATTATTTCTTGATGTGGAACATTGATGTTCTCTACAGAAGGTGGAGTAGAGTCATCAAATAAAATATGGAAGTGGTTGTCATCCTAGAAATGAAAACTATCCATATACTAATCATCACAATCGGCCTCAAAATCATAACAAACATATATTTATTGATTATATTCATCCTTGAGGTCTTCCATAAGAAATCTATCCTGCATGTTATCCAATGAATCTTTAATACAACGAAAACTATCATTGAGGCCATCTACAAAGTCATCCAATCTGTCATTCAATGTGTCAAACAATTGGGCTTTGAATGCTTCCATAATCTATAGAATTTCTTTGAGGGTTTGAGAAGAAATAGTCATCTATAACCCTATGAAAATGTATGAACTCTGCAGTCCTGCCACCATCACGAAAAAACCCAATAAATTACTGCAGAAAATCACGACGTTTTCCAGAAAAACCCTAAAAAACCGTTGAATTTAAAATGCTCATAACTTCACTTCCCAGACTCTGTTTCAGCTGATTTGTTTTTTGAAATTGGGTGAAATTGTGAGAGGAACTCAGATATGTAATTTGTTTGGGAAAATTCGGCCTCCAACTGCTACAGAAATAAAAACAAATCGCGTCGCCGTCCGCAGAAAAAACCCTGAAAAATTGCATATTTTAAAACTTCAATATCTTGACTTCTCGGACTCCGTTTCAGACGAATGTTTTTTTTAAATTGGGTGTTTTTCTGAGAGGAAATCATATATAAACCCTTTTCTACAAATTTTTCATATAAATATACCAAAAATGTCTAGAATGTTGCGGCCCTCTTTTTTCTTCTCTGAAAAAAAAATCTACAAAAATAAAAATATTTTCCCACAATGCCTGCCAAGGAAAGTGCTCTGATACCATTTGTTAAGAAACAAAGACTGAATACAAAAAAACTACAACATATATACAAGAAAAATATGCAAAATATCCTTTATTACTATCAAACCCTTGAGGTAGGGCAACACTGTACAATGGATCCTATTATGGAGGGGGCATCCTCCTATTGAACTACCACTCCAAATACAATAATTCTCTTCATATCCCATTACATTGCTTGGACCCATTTATATAGTGCTACCATCACCTAAGAACATTCTAGAGGAGGAATCTTCTAGAAGTAGAACCTTCTAAGAAGTCCTCTTACATTTATTATATCTAATTACCCATTTATTATATCTAACTACTATAGTGGGACTTATTTAATAATATAGTGGACCTAGTCCACCTTACATTGAATGTCCTCCACTATTATCACTATGGGCCCTCTGGTCCCCCCCACTACCTCTCTAGCTACCTTACAGAGTGGGACAACTTCTCTCTTTTCCCTCCCTACGCTCATTTGACAAATTTTACAGTTCCTAGTGTATGTGTGAGCATTTCTGAACAGAGTAGGCCAATAATAGTAGGGTCTCAATATCTTGTGAGCGGTGGTATTCCCTGCGAAGTGTCCACCTGTGAGTCCATCATGAAGCTCCTTCAGAACCTTGTCTGCATCTTCACATTCGAGACATCTTAAAATTACCCCATCATAATTAACGCGGAAGAGAACTAAATTTATGAGGCGATATTGTGTTGATTTTAACCTGAGAACTCTCATTTCCCTAGGGTTTAGGTTTTCTGGGCAAGTCCCATGATGCAAGAGATAAGTTGGTTTCTCATACCAATGCTCCTACTCTAGGGAGATGTATGAAGCTTCACCACACCATAATTCCAATTCATTCTCCCATCCGGGATCTTCAGTTACTTGGTCCTGGGATTTATCTGCCAGTTTACATAATCCTTGTCCCTTAACCAATTTAGCAGGTTTTATATCGAGATCAAATTCTTGAACGAATTCCATCCAGTTCCCCCTTCTTTCCCCCATATCTTGCTAAGTGAATAGGGATTGGATGGCGGGATGAGGCACAATGACTTTGGTATGGTTCTTTAGGATGTAAGATCTAAAGTGTTTCACTACCTTGTAAACTACATAAGCCTGCTTATCTATAGCAAGGTAATTTATTTCGGCCCCTTCGAGATTAGTGCTCATAAATGAGACCTAGGCTTCATTGTTGTCATCATCCTTTTGAGTCAATGCTACAGCTAACGATTGGTCACACAGAAAAGTGTAGAGGAAGAAATATTTGCTAAAGTTGAGACTTCGCAACACTGGAGCTTGAGATATTGCAGCCTTAATATTGCTGAAAAAAAATTTTCGTTCATCATCCCACTTAAATTCAACATCTTTGTGGATCATTTTTTGTAGGGGTTTGATAGTTTCAGCGAAATCGGGGGTGAACTTTCTCACAAAATTGTTTTTCCCAAAGAAGGATTGCATAGCCTTTTTGTTGTGGGGTAATGGAAGCTGATCTATAGCCCTATTTCATTCTAGGTCTATGTGAATTCTTTCTTGAGATATAATATGACTTAGTAGTTTACCTTCCTCAACAACAAAGATAGTTTTCTTAGGGTTTAAGGATATATAGTATTTCCTACACCTTTCGAAAATCTAGGTTAAGTGTTGGATGCGATCTTCTCTGTTCTTTGAATACACAATCACATCGTCCAAATAAACTACTACACATTTGTTGATTATGTTGGATCATGTTGTCATTGATGCCAATGGTTTGATTGATTGATGTCATTGATTGATTTCAAGTGATTGATTGATGTCAAAGGATTGATTGATTGATGATTGATGTAATATAATATGTATTGTCCTTGATGAGAATGCATA
>SNQJ01S0163399.1:0-21338 GCA_010110895.2 Picea sitchensis | reverse complement strand
GCTACGTATGAAGATGGCCAAGAATTGACTTATAGAATTTCATGAAGGCAGTTAGGAGGGTCACCAAAATGCCAATGTTACGAAGCCTCTGAAACAAAGCCTCGCCTCTGAAATAAAGCCTCTCTTGGTGTTGTGTCAAATGTTTTTTGAAAGTCTACAAAATAACATAAGACCTTTGAAGAGCGATGGCGAGCCTCCTCAATAACGGCCCTGAGTGTGAAGATGTGGTCTATTGTTTGGTACTTTAGGTGGAAGGTTGCCTGCCCCTTGGCCCTAAGGTGCTTACTCTAAAGCTCATTTGAAAGCCATAGTTGCAAAACTATGCATATAGATTTGAGTGTGTGTTCCCAACCATGATAGTTCAATAGTTGTTTGAATTTCATTGTACTTGTTATTTAACACGGAGTTTGTAGCTAGGTCAAGGCTTAGGATGGAAGTCAAAGCGTCAGCCAGGAACCTTCATGACACCCAATGTCACCTCGGTGGGGAGGTTCTTTCTATTGGGAGGATTAACTTGAGGCGTCCACAACACAGGGGTTTTGAGGAGGCTGAAGTATAAAGATCAAGGCAAAAGTTTCCTCCTCACGAGTTACCGCAGAATTAGAAAGTGGAAGCTGTCAGTAGGTAAATAAATGTATGTAGATGAGAACACACGTTTCGACGATGACAAAAGATAATATATGGAGGCTATAATTTAGTGGGTTAGTACTTCCATGACTATCTGACAATAATATAAGCAATGAAACCATGAGATATTAATGAGATCAGCGTTTTGTCAATATAGCAATGGAGAAATATTATTTCATCAATAACTATTGAGATATGTAATTAACAATGTATCTAATCAAACTTTTACTCAATAAATGCTTTCCATCCTGTTAATTGCTTATCATCAAAGTTTTGTTGCGTCAAGATGGAATAATCAGTTGTGACGTCAGCCTAGTTAGGGATAGATTAGTTAGTTAGGGTTTCAAATTTGTGTTTTGAGAGGTTGTTTGAGTACTATCACTTCAATGTTGTGTGTATAAGATCGGTGCCTAAGGGTAGATGGAGTCAAATAAGGAAGACATGAAGTTAGCGGAAGGATGAAGGCTAAGACAGAAGAGTTCTAGAGTCATGTAATGAGGGCTCTGAATCCAACCCTAGGGAAAGAATACTGGGGGTGCTTAAGCAAGGCCTCGTGCTCTTTCCCCTCCTTCCTTAGGTCAACTTTTCAAAATGACTAGCTCAAATGAACACAAAATCAAGACAAGAAGGATTAATGAGGGAGAGTGTTGCAATGGCAGGCTCTATCACTAAAACCATAGAAGATGGACAGCCCTAGGTATAGATAACCTAGGCATGGGACGTCACCCTCAGCACAACCTTTAAAATCAAAGCTAGCTTAAGGGAAGAAGTGAGAAAGAGTGTAGCAAAGGCTAGGCTCTTTCTTCCCTTCACAATGGATTAAGGTTTCTCTATCAAGGGACATGAGACACTGACCTACTTGTGTGCTTGTCACCTAGGGTTTTAAAAATCAGCAAATTTATAAGTAAATGCAAAATTATAAAACCTACAACCATTCAATTAAGAAGTTTGCAAGAAAAACACATATCATGATGAAAAGCATATGCAAACCTAGTTGTAAACCTTCCTTCGAGAAATGCCAAACATGCCAAGAAAATCCTTCCATCAACAAATTAAGCCTCCTTTAAAGACCAAATACCAGTAAGTTGCAAGAAATCAGTCTCACAAGAGAGTGAGTTATTGTGTTATGTTCCAAATGAGGAAAAACATCCTCAATATATAGTGTATCTTGACCTTTAATTAAAAGTGGGTCATTAAAATGACAAGGCTACAAATATCCATCTTGTTTTTACATTAATTGCTATGTAAAAGACATAAATGAGCAAAGGTGAGGCGTCAAGCCCCTTGAGGGAGGCGTTAGGCCCTTTTAGGAGGCTGATCCGGCATCCAGAAGTCATACGTTAGCCCTTTCTAGGCTCCTCCAAGATGCCACACACGCCAATTGCCCTATCCATCTGCCAAAACACTCATGAATAAAGGATGACATCATGAACCTCATGGATGACGTCCTAGGCCAACATTCCACTGGACAAGGGCCAATCCCCCTAGGTCAAACTCAGCCAAAGTGCCCCTGATAGAAAGTCCTCTTCTTCTCAGGTGAAAAAAACCTCGATCAAGAATTGTCTCGTCTCTGCCCCTCTGACAGGGTCCCAACAACCATCTGATGGGCTTTCAGCCCTATGGAGGGTCAAGCTAATCATCTCCCCATGTGCTCTTAGGTCCAGCTGTCAGATGCGGGCATGGTCTACATCAAAAAATTTAGCGATCCCATGGGCTCATCAGGTCACGAGATCTGGCAATATCAATCGACTATCGTAATTTTATCAAATACATACATAAAACCCCTGATATATCATTCAACCAAGCTCAAGATACAATGACCTGCAATACCAAAGTTGAAGAAAGGACAAAATACCTATTGGGCGGCATCCATAAGAAAGAGAATCTCCGGAGGTATCACATCAAACCATATGAAAACCTTGGTGATGTGTCAAGGATGTCCAGTGCTCTGGTAGAAAATTGAAAGAGCCGAGGGGTATGCAGTATTACACAGTAGATTGCCTTTGTAGAAATATTTTGTACACTGCATCATGGATGCAATTCTTTCAAGCCTTTATTTTTGTGTATTCTTTCTTTTCTTTATTGCTTTTCTTATTTATTTTATTTCAAAGTCTAACAAGAGGACACTGCCTAGTAGTGTGGTAGCAGTGTTACCACAAAATACTCATAGAGAGAAGGCTTGGTTGTGATGAGACCCCTTTCCTTGGCCATTACAAATCAAGGTCCTTTGGCGTGGTAACGGAATCATCAATGTCATCTTGCTAGGTACCCATGAACATAATAAGGCTGGCTGTGATGAGACCTTAGCTATCCTCTGAGTAAGTCTTGTTTTGTTATTTTCTTGGTCCCTCTCGTTTCTTACTGAGAACTTGTGCCTTCGAGAAGTCCTGAAGGCATCTCTAGGTTTCATTCTTATGGCTTTTAACTTTTACCGGCCGGCTTTTACACATACGGGCCTTTAGCCCCTTCTTCCTGAGATTAAGTGCTTAACCCACAAGCAGATCATCCTGATGCATGGACTAGGGGAATGGGGCTGATGAGCGGGAGATAAGATGTAGTGGTGTTATGATGGGAGTGGGCGATGGCCCTTCAAAATTCCCCATATGGCAAAATAAAACCTATGGGTACAAGCTTGCTAGAGGATACCTGTCAATCCCCAACCACCATGGTCAAGTGGGTTTAATGTAAGATCCAAGCGGTCGTCGAAATAAAATGAATTTGACGCATATATCTAAAGGTTATAATGATCAAATATGACACATACCATGATACCTAGACCAATTACCTCATGGGCAATAGTCCTCTCCGATGCAAATCCAGGCCAATGGTGATGGAATCTTCTTCTTCTTGATAAGCCGGCTTTGTGAAGAAAGAAGAAAGATGGGCCCTCGAGGCCCATGCTCAAGTCAATCTATAGGTACTTCATGTCCACCAGGGCACATGGGCCTCGAGACATGATCTCCCTGAACTATCCTTAAATGGGGATAATAGGCCCTTGATTTGAAAATTGGGTGGATGATATGTTGGGAACTTGTGCAAACAACATGGTTAAGCAAATCAACAATGAGTGAGTCAAGAAACTGGATACCATGTTTGAGTATCTTAGTTTGGAATCCTTTCTCATTTGTTTCCCTATTGCTACTTGTTATCCCCGATATCTGGGATAACTAAGGAGATCATGTCTTGAAGACTATATCCACCGCAATCTAGAGGCAGGCGACGAGCATGGCCTGAGCTTCCTCTTCTTCCTCTCGGCTGACTTTGTCTGTCGTGACTCAGAGCCTCCATCATCTGCATTTAACCTTGCATCAGAAAAGAGCTATGCTTCATGAGAATGATGATCAAACATGTTGTGTATCATATTGTCATCTTATAACTGTCACATTAGGTCTCTTTTTCATTTTGGATGGCCTTGATGTACACTAATCCACTTGACCCTTTGTTGGGGTAATTGATGTGGTAACTTAGCAAGTTGAAGGCATTCACGGGTTTTGGTTAGCCACCAAGGGGTTCTTGATGCCATGGTCAGCTCCACCATGATATCCTCCTACATCTTAAAACCCAGCTCATCCATCCCATTTCCCCTAGTCGGCCGTGGGATGATATCCGAGAATTTTGCTGTGTCTTGTGTGGGAAGAATGGGCTAAAGGCACAGGGGGTAAGCAGTTGGTAAGAGATAAAGCCATAGGAAATGAAAACTGAGATGCTTGGCGAGGGGATCTGAGAGAGGCAATAAAAACTGGAAGCAAAGGGACCTAAAAAAATGATAAATAAATAAGTAAAAGACCTAACCAAGAGGATGGGAGGTCTCCATCCAAATGACCCGATATGTTCATAGGTATTTAGCCGGTATGACGCATTACCACCATCACCAAACGAAGTGACCTTTAGTTGCATATATTGAAAGGTCATCATATTGACCTTCTCATTTACTTGAAGATACTAGATGAATGCTTGTCGACTCGTACCAAAGCCAAGGCGGTGTCCTCTTCATCAAGCTTGTAGTAAAAATGCAGAAATATGAAAGATAAGGCAATAAGGGCTTGGAAAAATGCATCCATGATGGAGTGCAGTAGCGCCTCCCTACAAGGCACCCACCAGGCGACCTTACCGGCCTAGATGCATTGTGACTGGACATTCCTAAAACCACATCATCTCATTATGTAGTTTGAATGACCCTTTGAGCTTTCCATTTCTTGTAGGTATTAGCCCAATAAGTTGACCTTTTGATTTCCTTGGCTTTGTATAGTGGGTTTTGTGTAATATCTTTGAGCTCTTAGAAGATTTGTTAGGATTTCGTACATATGTTCGATAATTTTAATGATGAGATGTGATTTACATTGCTATGATGTCTAGGGTGATGAGCCACGAAGAGGCGTGGTCTTTAATCTTGAGGACCATGCAGCAATTTTAATACTGAATCGATACGCATCGAGAAAATGATATTAACCTCCATGTAGAGCTGGCGGCTGTCATCAGCGATTGAATGGCGGCGAGGATATGTTTTGTGATGAGGACGCTTACGCGGAAGGGCATCGGGCGTTTTGAACACAGCCTATGGGGATCAACCTGCGGATGGGGCGTTGACCTATAGATAGTTGAGGCATGCAGGCAAACTGGGCACTGCGGAAGCGAGGCGTATGTTGAAGCTTGTTTTGCATAGCGAGCTGCGGGGCCAGAGGGCCAGCGTCACGGGTTGCGGGATGATCTTGCCCTAAAAGGGCCAACGTCTCCCCTAAAGGGGACTGGCGTCTCCATTATTAGCTCATTTTTTGGCATTTTTAGCGTATGAAGTGATGAAACTGGTGAATGGCAATGTCGACCTTGTTAATTTTGTTTTGTTGACTATTTTTGTAAGTGAGTCGAGATCATATAAGAAAGGGGCGTTGCCTCTTCATTTTATCATAACACAACTTGCTCTCTTGGAGATACATTTCTGATCTATTGTCTTGGTTTTCTTCTCCTCTTGGAGTGGTAACTTCTTGGAGGACTATTTTTTGGCAAATGGTGCTTTTATTCATTGGAAGGTTTACAACTGGGGTATGGATTATGCTTCTTCATGATCTTGTAAGTGTTTTTCATCAAACTTCTTGAATGAATGGTTGCTGATTATCTTGCATTAATTGTTATCTTGTTGTCATTTGTAATTCTTCTTGAAACCTAGGGGAGCCAACACACAAGTAGGTTGTGGCTTCATGTCCCCATGAATAAAGCTTATAGCCATTGATTTGAGAGGGTTTAGCCTAGCCATAGCTTCCCTAACTATCTCTTTTCTTGAGTTAGTTTCAAGCACAAATTGAAGAAAGAAGAAGTCCTAGGCCTAGAATTTAGTTTACACCTAAGGTTTACTTCTGGGTTTTGAAAACTTAACATGAAAGCGACACTTTTCAGCCATTGGTTTGTGTTTGTAAGCTAGCCGTTTTGCCAAAGAAGTCTTAAGGAGAGAAGGAAGCTTTAGGCCTAGCCTTAGCTACACCTAGGTGAATCTTTCCTTCTTAGGGTTTAGGGTTGGTGGCCTTGCCATAGCAACACCATCGACCCTAACTCTCTTCCATCTTTAAGTTTAGTTTTCTCTAAACCGGTAGTCTCCTTCAATTGACTCCGTGTAACCCAAGGCACTAATCTAGAAACTCTCTTGAGCTTGTTTGTCTTCAAACTCTTTTTCCAATACTCTCAAATTTGAAACCCTAACTAACCCTAGCGTCTAACCGTAGCTACTTGAACTAACCCTAACAAGATGGCGTCCTGCTTGTTTGAAATTGTGTTTGGATAGAAGGTGCGGCCTAGTCATCTTGTCATAGCCATAGAGGTTTTACAAGTTTTCATTAGTTGAATTTGCTAAGCGTCTACTTCTTGGCTAATAACCTAAGCGCAACAAAATTATATAAGGTGACGTCATACCTTGCTTTATCTCTTGTTTTGACATAAACGGTTTGACTTTGTCACCTTCTTTTGATAGGCTTTGAGCTATTGATTACATTTATAAGCTTGTTTGAGTAAAGCGTTGTGCTCTTTTCCTTTCAATTGACTTGTTGATAGGGCTGAAGTCCCACGGTATTTCGCGGTAAACATTATAGGTGATGTCACACCTTTTAGATTTCTTGCTTGGCATGCAACGTTGTGACATTTGTCATCTATATTGATTGACTTTGAGTTAGTGATTGTGAGCTTATTTGACAAGCGTTTCACTCATTTGTCATCATTTGACCTATCAATTAAATGCTGGACGTCACACTTCTTGGAAAAACAACAATATAGGTGACAGCAGTGTCTATGAAGCGGTTGATATTTGTAGCATTATGATATAATAAAGATCTAAGTTTGCAAATTGAATGCTCTTATCTTTTGGTATACTTATTGAAGAAGTGAGTATAAGCTATTTGTCTTTGTTTTAGCGATAATCATTGACTCCGTCAATAATTATATCTCATCATTGCTCATATGTTGGAGGATAGTCATTGATATTGTGACACTTAGCCATTGCAAGCACATTTCTAACTTTATTTGTCTTGTCTGTAAGCGAAGGTGCCATCGATGGAAGACATTCTTCTTGATATCTAGATCTTTTTGTGGAGTGTTATCCCACAGAGATATCTGAGAATAACTAGGAGATCATATCTGAGGCCCACATGGTCTAGACACATGAAGTCTGGCAGATTGACTTGAGCATGGCCCTTGAGGGCCCATCTTTCTTCTTCTGACTAGACTTGTCACCTTGACGTGCCATTACCTCCATCACTACTGGCCTGGCCTTGTATCGGAAAAAGGCTCTTGCTCCGCTAAGAGTAGTAATTAGAGGTATCATAGTATGTGTCATATTTGATCATTATAACCTTCTTATATGTGCATTAGATCTCTTTCATTTAGGATAAGCTGCTTGGATCTTACATAATCCCACTTGACCTTGTTAGGGTGATTGATTGGTAGCAGAGTTGGTATTCATGGGTTTTGGTTAGCCACCAAGGGGGTTTTGCAGAACCATCGTCAGCTCCACTCATATTATCACTCTTACATCTTGAAACCATCATCCATCCCATTCCCTGAGTCTAACCGTGGATGACCATCGAGTACATCTTGTCTTGTGGGAAAGAAGGGGCTAAAGGCCGGGGGTAAAGCAGTAGATAAAAGCCATAGGAAAAATGAAAACCTAGAGATGCTTAAGCCCGAAGTTCACAGAAGGCAATAAAATCTCTCATAAGAAGCGAGGACTAAGAAAATGATAAATAAATAAATGCAAGACTTAACAAGAGGATGGGAGGTCTCATCCGCAGTAGGCCCATTATGATCATTGGTATTTAAAGGTATGACATTGCCACCATCGGTCACCAAACGAGCGTTGACCTTTAGTTTGCATGAAAGCCAAGGAAGGGGCTCATCCATGAGCCGACCCTCATTTTACTGCTGAAGATACTAAGTGGAGTAGCATTTGATAGAGCTCGTACCAAGCAAGAGGCGATTAACCACTCTTGATCAGGCTTGTAGTAAAAAATGCAAATGAGAAGATAAGGCAATAGGGGTTTGGAAAAAGTGCATCATCCATGGCCGAACAACTGTACTCTACAAAGAGCACCCTGGGGCGACACCTACCTTTGGTATTACTATGACTAGACATCCTAAAACCACATCACATCACTATACATGGTTGAATAACCCTTTGAGGAAACTTTCCATTTCTTGTGGAGTGTGTAGCCAATAGGTTGCCCTTTTGGTTTCCTTTGCTTTGTATAGTGGGTCAGGATAGCTGAAATGTAGAGGTTGTTAGGGATCTTATGCATATGTTTGATAATTTTTAATGATGAGATGTGATTTACATTGCTATATTTTGATGTCTAGGGTGATGAGCCCACGGGCGTAGCCTTTTGATGTCGCGAGGACCATGCGGCGGTGGTGCGAGGATGGGTGCACATGGGGAGATGATTAGCTCGGACCTCCATGGAGTGAACCCATCAGATGATGGGCGTTGGGATGAGAGGCGGTGGGAGTTTGTAAGCGAGCCCTTACCTGAGAGAAGAAGAGGGCCCTCATGTCGGGGCGTTTTGGCATGATCATGGCTTATGGGGATCGGCCCGCAGCTGATGGGACATAGACCACGATGGACAGGGGCGCCACCAGTGATAGTTGGGCGATTTCTAGAGCATGTGGCGGCGTGCTGAGCTTCTTGGGCGGTAATGACCAGTTCTTTGGAGCGAGGCGAGTTGTAGCGTTTGCTCATGGATGGTTATCGCTGCCACGAAGGGCTAGCGTCTCCCCTAAAAGGCTTGACGCCTTCATTTTACGCTCATTTTGGCATTTTAGCATGTAAAAGTGATGAATGATTAAAAGTGTAATGTTAGCCTTGTAGGCTATTTTGTTGACCTATTTTGTAAATGTAAGGTCAAAAGATCATATAAATAAAGGGCGTTGCCTCTCATTTTCATCATAACATAACTTGCTCTCATTGTGAGAGAGACTTTCTTAGCTCTTGTTCTTGGTTTCTATCTCTTTTTGGAATTGGTAGCTACATCTTGGAAGTCTATTATTTGGCAAGTGGTGCTATTGTTCATTGGAGGTTTACAACTAGGCTTTGGATTTTGCTGTATGATCTTCAAAGTGTTTTCATCAAACTTCTTGAATGAATGGTTGCTGATTTAACATTTGCATTTATTGTTATCTTCTTGTTATTAGCTTAATCGCGAAACCCTAAGGGAACCTACACACAAGTGGGTTGAGAACTGTATGTCCCCATGAACAAACTTTAAGCCATTTGATTTGAAAAGTTTTATCCTAGCCATAGCTACAATAATCTCATTTCTTGGGATAGTTTCTTAGCATAAGTTGAAGAAATAAGTGATCCTAGTCCTAATTAATTTACACCTAGGTTTTACTTCTAGAGTTTTGGAAAAGCCTTGTATTGAGCAACATTTTTCAGCCCTAGGTTTGTGCTTGAAACTAGCCGTTTTGCCAAGTAAAGTACTTAAAGAGAGGAGAGAGGCTCAGAGGCCTAGCTTTAGCTACACTAGATAAGCCTTTTCACTTCATGGGTTTAGGGTTGGTGGCCTGCCATAGCAACACCATCAAACCTAATCCTCTTGTCCTTTGATTTGAGTCCTTCCAAAACCATTAGTCTCATTTCAAATTGACTCCATTAACCCAGGGCACTAGTCTAGAAACTCTTGTGACGGTATGCCTTAACTCTCTCCGACTTTTCTAAATTGCAACCCTAACTAACCTAAGCGTCTAACCTAGCTAGTTTTAAGACTAACCATAAAAGTACGATAGCGTTTGGCCTTAATTAACATTTAGCTAGCGGATAGAAAGGTGTGACCTTGTTATCTCTTCATAGCAGATGAGTTGCCTTTCTCTTTTCTTTGGTTGAATTTGTCAAGCGTCCATCCTTGGCTAGCTAACTGCGGACAACAAATTTTGTATAAATTGGCCGTCATACATTGTTAGAACCCTTGCTTAGACCTTAAGCGTTTTGACTTTGTCACTTTTCTTGATGGTTTGAGCTATTGATTGCATTGTAAGATTGTTTGGTAAAGCGTTGTGCTCTTTTCCTCTCAAATTGACTTGTTAATAGAGTGATCATTGTGATTGCAACAAAACTTATAAGAATTGGCGTTACATGCTTTAATCTCTTGCTTGGTATACAAACGTTGTGACCTTCATCACCTCCTTTAGTAGACATTTGAGTTGTTGGCAAATTTCATGTGCTTAGTTAACCCAACGACCACTCATTGTCTCTAAATCTGACATAAATCAGTGCTGACGTCATACATTACAACAACAATAATACTAAGGCAACTGACAACATTTATGTATGAAGCCAGTTGACATTTATTGCATTAATGATATGATACAAAGGTTTAAATGTTGAATATTGAATGCTCCTTATATATTGAATAAGTGATCTTATCTTTGTCTTGATAATCATTGACTTAGGTAATAATTATATCTATTGTGCTCATACATACGGTGAAGATAGTCATTGATTGGAAATCTTATTACTTGCAAAACGCGTATTCTAGTTTCTTTGTTTTTGTCTCATAAGCAGGTGCATCATCAGTGGTGTTCTCTTTGACTATCTCATCTTGGCGACAATCGTAGAAAGGGCACTTCTTTGACTTGGTCCATTATCCTTAACCTTTCTTGAACCCAGTTGCATAGGGACGTCTCCTTGGACTAACCCTCCTAAATAGAAAGAGCCCCCATCGAAGTGACAATGGATGGGGAATCCAAAGCTCTGTTCTGTAGATTTCAACCACGACTCAAGCTCTTTAGACCTCTCCTAAGCGTCGCGATCTTGGCGATATCGTGAAGGAATTCTTTGACTTTTGATCCATTATACCTTTAGCCAACCTTCTTCTTAGTTAGCAGGGGCCGTCTCTCCCTTGGACCTAGCCATCTAAATGAAGAGCTCCCCATCGGTGGCAGGTGGGTGGGAAGCTCTGATGCAACCGGGTTTTAAGCCCCACCTTGACTCAAATGCCTAAACCCTTCCCTGGCTTAGTGCGATATTAACACATTTTGGCGTAGATTCTTAGAAGTCTACTTCCTCAACGACATATCTTTGGAAGGTAAGCCTTGCTGAGAACCTTTTCTTGTAATCTTACCTGGCTACTCCACTACCTTTTCCTCCTATTTCTTTGTTAGTTTCAAGGGAAACTATCGGCGACTCCACTAATGACAAAATCAACAATGACTTCACAATGGGATCGAGGGAACTACAAAACTTTGGACATGAGTAAAATACCAAGATATCCCAGACAAATGCCTCCGTTATGAGGATTTCACTCCCCTTGTTTTGTTGGCGTCAAGGGAGAATGTCCCGAGTCTCTCATGAGGAGATTTTGGAATTTTTCAACACTTCCCTGTCATTGTGGTGAAAAGATTTATTGATGAAACTCTTGGCTAGAAGATGGTATATTAATCTTCAGAATCTGTATCAATTCTATGGATCATTTGAAGAAGTTTTTCTTGAAATGGTCATGAAGACTCGAGAACATACAATCATTCTTGAAGAGCTTGAGGGGCATAAAACCGGGGCAGTCACGAGATGCCATCCAAAACTTTTTTGGGTCTGGGTTCGAGAGATTGCTTCACCATATTCCACAAAGCCATCGACCTGCAGAGAAATACCTTGCCTACCTCTAGACTAATGGACTTAAGGGACCTTCCAGACTTCTTTCTAAGTAAAAGAAACCAAAGACACTTGCACAAGCTCATCGCGCTATTACATTCAAATTGAAGAGAATCTCTCCTTGACCATGGCCAATGCCATGGACATCCTCGGCTTGATGGCCCGGTCTCCCATGCAAACTTTGTTGAAGATACACAAGAGAAAGGTGAACAAATTGTTGGCCGCAGAATGAGCATTGATGAAATTTGAACTTGAACAAGATGATGAAGTATCAACAATCGCTCCTCTCTGTGAGGAAGTTATGCAAGAACCTATTTCTCCTGTCTGGCAAAATAAAGATGAAGTTAGTTCTTTTCCTTTTCAAAACTCTGATGATGTCGTGTTGCTTGATGAAGAAGTAGTCTTGAATGAAGTAAGAAGTCCCTTCTTCGTACACTTGAGAAGATAAAGGCAGTCCATGAGGATGGAAAAGCGACACATCTTTGAAAACACCAAAGACCTCGAGATACACCTTTTAAAGAAGAAACAATAAGTTCCCCTCCTCTCATAAATTTTGATGATGCTTTACCATGTGATGAGCAGGAGAAGGAGGATGAATGTTCAAATCTTGGAAATCTGCATGTTATGACAATATTGATATATAGCTGATTCCGATGAGTTCATACATGTTGGGAGGCGTAGGTGGAATACATTTGGATATAATACAGATCCCATATATGACAAGAAAATTCATCTCTAGTTGTTACGCCTTGCGGTATCCTGGCCAGTCTACTAATAGCCAATGGCCTTTCAGGAGATGAAGGTTTTACTTGTAACTTTCAAAACACCAAGGATGAGCCAGTACCTTATTTCTTGATGATTTTCGATCTTACCTTGAGATGTTTGATGAGTACAGTGAACATGGACCTTTTACATGAAGATGATTGCCAGTTACCGTTATGCTCAAATTTTAATACAAGTGAACATCGTTTGCTTGAAGGAGATTACTCATGACTTTAGGTCCCCAGCAGGTTATTTCTTTGCCTTGCTTTCCATTCGGGGGTGTAGTTGGGAAGTACCTTTTTTGGGTTGAGTTTCCTTCACGGGTAAACCCTGAATTTCAGGGTTGGTTGGATAATGTTATTTCCAATCAAGTTTTCAACTTACTCTTGATGATGTGCCGATCTGCCTATTAAATTTTTGTCAATTCTTTCTTTAGAGCATGAAAGCGCCCTAGGTAACTTGGGTTTACAAGCCCTTTGAGTTGTTTCTCTGAGCCCCTGAAATGTTTCATGACCCTTTCTGAGATAGGATTGAGTACTTTTCTCGGGGAATGGACTTAGCGAGATTTTATCCCTCCCACCAGCCTCCATAGGTTAGATTCTGACTTTTCGATGATATGATGTATATTCTAACTCATGACATGTTTGTCTTGATGTATCCTTGTTTTGGTTTATGATGAAGCCTGAAAGCGAACATCGAGGGGACTTTCTTTGGATTGGCTACATTGGTTGTTTGACTACACCAACAACCAATGTAGCCAGTCCAGCAGGTAAGTATAGGTGAGCGTTTTACTTTGTATTTGCATTTATCGCATATATGCACATTGTTCTTGCTATATGCACATTTATCATGTATATGCTTTTGCTTTACGGGGTGGCAATACCGTCTTTCATTGATGCCCTTTTGTCAGTGTGAAGCGGAGGTCACGAGGTCGCGGAATTCTTTGGCGAGTTCTCGCCTCTTTCTGCGGTTAAGCGCTGTCCCCAGGATTGGAGCGGATGTTGTCCGATATCTAGGGATAACTGGGAGATCATGTCTTAAGGCCCAAAGGTCCTAGAAATGGAGTAACAAGATCCATATGACTTGATCTTGGCACTGGAGGGCCCATCTTTCTTCCTCTCGGCCGACTTTGTCACAGTCGGCGTGCGACCTCCATCACTAGGCACGGCCTTGCATCGAGAAAAGGCTCTTGCTTCATGAGGTAGTGGTCCAAGGTATCATGGTATGTGTCATGTTTGATCGATATAACCTTCTTATGTATGCATTAGGTCTCTTTCATTTGGGATGATTGTGGATCTTACACTAATCCATATGACCATTGTTGAGATGGTGATGAGACAACAGCAAGTTGGTATTCATGGGTTTTTGGATAGCCACCAAAGGGGGTTTTGCGAGTCATCGTAAGCTCCCACCATATTATCACTCCTACATCTGAAACCAGCTCATCCATCCCATTCCTAGTCAGCCATTAGGATGACCATCTAGGGGCATCTTATTGTGGGAAGAAGGGGCTAAGGCCAGTGCTTGTTGGTAAAAGATAAAAGCCATAGAATGAAAACCTAGAGATTGCTTGAGGGGATCCAGAAGGCAATAAAAAGCCTCTCGATAAGAAACTAAGACCCTAAAAAAATGATAAATAAATAAATCTGAGACCTAACCAAGAGGATGAGTCTCATCAGTAGGCCCATTATGTTCATAGGTATTTGGCGGTATGACATTTCCACCATCCGGTCACCAAGCTTGGTGATGACGCTGGTTGCATGGCCAAAGGAAGGGGTCTCATCATGAGCCCGGCCTTCCTGGCGAAGATATGCTAGTGGAGCCAGCAGTTGTCATCTCTGGCCACCAAGATAAGGCAGTGTCCTCTTCATCAAAACTTGTAGTAAAAAATGCAAATAAAAGAAAGATAAGGCAATAAGGGCTTGGAAAAAATGCATCCATGGCCGGGTACAACTTCGCCTCTACAAAGAGCACCCTGGTGACCTTACCCGACCCTAGGTGCGACTATGACTAGACATCCTAAAAAACCACATCTCTCTTACATGGTTTGGATGAAATCTTCTTGGAAACTTTCCATTTCTTGTGGGTATTGGCCCAATAGGTTGACCTTTTGATTTCCTTGGCTTTGTATGGTAGATGCGACAATAATGTCTTTGAGCTCTTAGAAGATTTGTTAGGGGATTTCATGCATATGTTGATAATTTTTAATGATGAGATGTGATTTACATTGCTATGATGTCTAGGGCTGATGAGCCACTGGAGGGCGTAACCTTTGATATCACCGGAGACCATGCGTGAGGGCAGTACGGAAGGATCGGTGCATAGGGGAGATGATTAGTTCGGACATCCATGGCTGAAGAGCCCATCAGAGGGCCGTTGGGATGGCAGATGCAGGATATGTTTTGTGATGAGCCCTTGCATAGAGAAGAGGAAGGACGCCTTTTTCAGGACGTTTTGGCAGAGACTCGGCCTATGGGGATCAACCCCTTGCGGATGAGACGTTGACCTAGCTAGATGGATTGGAGCCACCGAGGGCTAGGCGGGTAACTTTACGGAAGCGGCGACATGTTGAAGCTTGTTTGCACACTTAGCGGTACTTGAGGCGGGGAGCCAACCACGAGTTCTTGTAGGATGATGATCTTTCCCTAAAGGGGCCAACGTCCCCTAAAGGGGCCCGGCGTCTCCATTATTAGCTCATTTTTGGCATTTAGCATGTAAAGTGACAAACTAATTGAATAATGTAATGCCAGCCTTGTCAAGGTACATTTTTGACCTATTTATAGAATAAAGGTCAAGAGATCATATAACAGAGGGGCGTTGCCTCTTCATTTATCATAACACAACTTGCTCTCTTGGAGATACATTTCTGAATCTTTTGTCTTGGTTTTCTTCTCTCTTGGAGTGGCCTTGACTTCTTGGAGGACTGTTTTTTGGCAAATGGTGCTTTTATTCATTGAAGGTTTACAACAAGGGTATGGATTATGCTTCTTCATGATCTTGTAAGTGTTTTTCATCAAAACTTCTTGAATGAATGGTTGCTGATTTAACATCTTGCATTAATTGGTATCTTGTATTTGTCATTTTGCTTAATTCTTGAAACCCTAGGAACTAACACAAGTAGGTTGTGGCTTCATGTCCCATGAATAAAGCTTATAGCCATTTGATTTGAGGAAGTTTAGCCTAGCCATAGCTACACCCCAACATCTCTTTTCTTGAGTTAGTTTCAAGCACAAATTGAAGAAAGAAGATCCTAGGCCTAATTTAGTTTACCTAGGGTTTACTTCTAGGGTTTTGAAAAGCCTTGTATGAAGCAACACTTTTGACCCTGGGTTTGTGTTTGTAAGCTAGTTTTGCCAAAAGAAGTCTTAAGGAGAGAAGAGGCTTTAGGCCCTGGCCTTAGCTACACCTAGGTAAATCTTTCCTTCTTAGGGTTTAGGGTTGGTGGCCTTGCCATAGCAACTTTCATCAAACCCTATCTCTTGTCCTTAAGTTTAAGTTCTCCTAAACCATTAGTCTCACTTCCAATTGACTCCAAGTAGCAAGGCACTAATCTAGAAACTCTCTTGAGCTTGTTTGTCTTCAAACTCTTTTCAAACACTCTCCAAAATTAAAACCTAACTAACCTAGCGTCCTAACCCTAGCTACTTGAACTAACCCTAACAAGATGACGTCTAGCGATTTTGAAATTGTGTTTGGATGAAAGTTGCGGCTGTCATCTTGTCATAGCCATAGAGGTTTTACAAGTTTTCATTGGTTGAATTGGCTAAGCGTCTACTTCTTGGCTAACTAACCCTAAAGCGCAACAAAAAATTATATAGGTGACGTCATACCTTGATTGATCTCTTGTTTTGACATAAGCGTTTTGACTTTGTCACCCTTCTTTTTGATAGGCTTTGAGCTATTGATTACATTTATAAGCTTGTTTTAGTAAGCGTTGTGCTCTTTCCTTTCAAATTGACTTGTTGATAGGGGTGATCCACTGATGTGCGGCTGAAACTTATATAGGTGGCGTCACACCTTTTAGATTTCTTGTTCGGCCTGCAACGTTGTATTTGTCATCTATGATGATTGACTTTGAGTTAGTGATTACATCTGTGAGCTTATATGACAAAACGTTTCACTCAATTGTCATCATTTTGACTATCAATTAAATGTGGCGTCACACTTCTTGAAACAATATAGGTAGTAACAGCATTGTCTATTATGAGCAGATTTGATATTTGTAGCATTATGATATAATAACAAGTTTGCATTGAATGCTCTTATCTTTTGGTATACTTATTGAAAGAAGTGATATAAGCTATTTGTCTTTGTTTGATAATCCTTGACTTCGTCAATAATTATATCATCATTAGCTCATATATGTATTGAAGGATAGTCATTGATATTGTGAAACACTAACCCACTGCAAGCATTTCTAGCTTTCTTTGTCTTGTCTGTAAGCGAGGTGCCATCGATGGAAGACATTCTTCTTGACTATCTAATCTTTGGCCGATGGTTTGTGAAAGGGATTCTTTGACTTTGATCCATTATACCTTTAGCCCTTCATTAACCCGATTGCTTAGGGGCGTCTCCCTTGGATTAACCATCCTAAATAGAAAGAGCTCCCCATCCCGGTGACAGTGGGTGAGGAAGCTCTCTGTTCTGGCCGGTTTTAAGCCTTGACTCAAATTGCCCTAAACCCTTCCACACCACAAACCGTGCGATAACACTACTCATAAGCCCGATTGCTTCCATGATGTCTCTCTTCGAAAAGAAACAGAAAGAAGAGGGGAGGGAGGGGCTACTGGTGGGGGCTTGCCAAAGAACATCATAGAGAGAGATTGTATGGTAAAACATGGACCAAGGATCTAAGTTTGGGGTGAGAGTAGGATGTTTAGGGACAAGGGTGCGCTAGAAGGTTTTGGGGGAATGGCGGAGGGCTACTCAAAGCTCACCTCTCCTTAGAGAAAGGAATGCCCGTTTCTTACGGTGGAGGAGGCAAAGTTAAGATTTTCGAAGGTGAGGGGGATGGAGGGTTGTGTGTGACAAGGAAACAAAGGTGCTTATCAAAAATTGCATTCCTAGGTAAAGCCCGCGATTCATGAAGCGATGCAATGTACTTGTCAGGAGAGGAAGAAATAAATAGATCTTGGATGTGCGGAAGCAAATTTTGGTTGGCCAAGATATAATCCACCATGCTAGTGCCCCCATTGTGAAGAAAGCCAGTGTACCGTTTGGAGATTGAAAAGCATGAGAGACCATTGAGAAGAAAGAGGCCATGGGTTTCTCTATGATGGAGTAGATTTCTCTTGTAAGCTATGATAGGACTTCAAGTGTCGATTGCCTCTCTTTAATGACCTACCACATCATGGTTGAGCTCCTCCAACCAAAGACCATCCTTAGATCGGTCATGTATCGATATATGTAAGGTCTTGGTTGGAGTGTTGAAGTCACCTAAAAGGATGAAAGGGCTTTGTTATCCCCTAACTAGGGAGGATAACTAAAAGAATATATCTCAATTACGAGGTCCTAGACATGGAATGCAAAACCATATGACTTGAGCTGCAATACGGAGGCCCATCTTTTCTTCTAGCACCTCCATCTATCAACAACAACATCATCCATCGGTATGCAGTTCCGAAGTAGCAGTGGGTCTTGCTCTATGAGTTAATGAGTCTGAGTATCATGTTATGTGTCTTTCGGATGCCTCTCAAAACATTTGAATATATGCATTGAATTCTCTTTTGTTCCATGACTTTTTCTTGGAAGTGTGCCTTTAACTTGTTCATACCTGGGAGGGTGACAAAGTACCCTAGTAAGTTGGTTCCCTTAAGGGATGTGCCCTTTAACTTGTCCATACCCGGGGGGGATGATAGAGTGCCCTAGTAAGTTGGTTCCCTTGGGGATGAGTTGCCACTGGGTGGGTCTATGAAAGGTCATCGTCCATTCCTTCCATACTAACCACTTTTCATCATTATCCCTCTCATCTATCCCCTACATTGGTTAGAGCATTGGGTTTGCCAAGCTAGTAAGGGTTGTACCTTGCCTTGTGGGAAGAAGGGGCTTGTTGTCGTCCTTATACACACTTGCAAACGCGGGCTAAGTTCAACCCACTTAGTGTGTCCTTGGAGGCACAATGCCTAGGTTCAAAGTCCACTGTTACCTCGACTTGAACCTCTTCCGTCTAGGCTTACTCCTAGGGAAGCCAAGGGGGGTAGACCCTAATTACTAGATGAAATTAAAAGTTGAATTCTAGGAGTTTATTTTAATTAGTTAAAGGTTTGGGGGATCTAGCCTATATGAGAGGCAAACAATGCAAAGTGCAATAATTCAATGCAAAGGCAAGCCCTTTTCCTAAGACAACTAAGACTAGTGCCTAAGGTTGGACAAGGGGTCAACTAAAGTTAAAGGAGTTTAGAATCTACAAAAGGTTACAATAAGAAGATTACAAAAGAAAAGATTTACAAGATTTACAATTAGGACTAGATACAACTAAAAGAGATGAACAATTATCCACAAATCTAAGAATGTCTAAAGATACATCAAAGATACAATTATACAACTATGGACAAGAAAAGAAACAAGCACTAACTTGATTACTTGATTGTGCAGGGAAATAAAGATTGCTCAAAGGAAAAGATCACACCAACACATAAAGCCTGCAAGCCCAAACATAGAGTGCCTCCACAAGATGCGCAACTCTAAGGGGCTGCTTCAGTGGCATACACAAGTACACAACAACAAACCCAAACCATGAAGTTGCCTCCAAAGGATGCGCAACTTCAAGGGGTTGATCCAATAAAGCAAAACACAACTCAAAATTTAATGGTAATGCTCAAAAGAAAGCCTCCAAGGGCAAGGGCGCAACTTTAGTTCACCTAGTTAACATCCACAAGTGCTTAAAGTAAATTGCATGAAAAGCAATGGAATTGACAAATGTTTGCAAGATTACTAAGCATCAACCATAAAGATATGTAAATGAAAGTGCCCCAAGGTTGTACTGGATTAATTAGGATTATTAAGTTGTTAAGTTAGAGTATGAATCCTAAACTAAGTGACAACCCCAAAACTCCCCCCGCTTGTACCAACTAGTTGCTGGGTGCTCAATAAGTGAGGCAAACAAGGCCCCACCCTAGCTCCATAGGTCAACCCAAGAAAAGAAGTACTCCTGAGAAGGATGCCAAGCGCCGTGAGATCGTCCCCGATCTAGCACCTCCCGTTGCTTCCTTACAATTCTCGTTTTTAGATGGCAAAGTTGGGTTAGTAGAGGGTGACCTATTAAAACTAGTTAATTTTAAGCCCTATGAGACTAAGGTAGATTGAGTTAGTTGTGTGTTGTGCAAGATGTGCTTACAAAGTGTCAAGTGCTTGAATGTAAAATAAATTGCTTGCAAGTTAAAAAAAAGTACTTAACAAAAGTAAAGGACTTGGAAAAGCATGAAGTACTTGAAATAAAACTTGCAAGGAACAAAATAAAAGTTTGCCTTGAACCATGAAGTTATACCATGCCCATGAGATTGCAAGACATTAAAATAAAGTACTTGTAAAGAGATAAACTTGAAAACTAAGTATTGGAAGTAGATATAACTTGCAATGAAAAAGAAAGACTAAATGAGCACCATAAGCTTATTATGCCTCCATGGGCCTACACTAGCACATGATTACTTCATTACTTAACATAAGCCATCATTGAGCATAAAATGAAATAACCACAACTAGTCTAGCCTTACGATTTTGGGGGTTGGCAAAGCCAAACACACTCCGAAGTGTAGGCAAACAAGTAAAAAGGAAATGCTTGTAAATAAAACTAAATTAAGCAAACCTCAAACAATGGCACAAGGTGGAGGCAAGCCTTCCTTTGTTGTGCCAAAGTGGGTTGGAAAGAAACTAAACTAATAACAGAAAATACATTGCAGCAAGAAAGCCTCACGATTTAGGATGGTTGGCAAAGCCAAGCACTTTCCTAGGTGTAGGCAAATAAACTAAAAAAACTTGCAGAAAATTAATTTTAGGAAAAGTGCAAGCCCTTGGTTACTCTTTGGGGGCTTGCTTACAATGATAATAGAAGAGAGAAGTGTTGGGTGTGTAGGCACCCCAACTTAGGAGGTTGTTGTTGATGTTTTAAGGCCCCAAGTGGGCTGTTCCTTCTCGTTTTCTGTCAAAGACCTGAAAAAACCAGCAAATAAAACTTGCTGGAAAACTGCAGAAAACGACTAAGAACCCTGCAAAATTTTTATGTTAAGATGAAACAGAAATATAAAGTGAAATATAGTAGTATTTGTAGTCGATTTTGATCTACTTCAGCATACAAATCTACCCATATACTCAAAAATCATACCAGAAAAGCAAAACTGAAACTATAAGAGGAAATACGATTAGGTTAGATGGACAACTTCCAAATCTGAAGTTGCTCCTTCTCAACCCCTAGCAACCTGCAAGCAAATGAGACAAAACTACAAGACCAAATAAGAGGTAAGTAGATCCCAAAACATCCACAAAATACTTTGAAGAAGAAAGGAAACTACACTACTAAGATCTAGAGCAATACTACTCTAGATCTATCCAAACAAAGTTCTTTGCTTGGATCTCCTACTCTAATCTAGAAACTAAGAACTCAAACAATGCACAAATACAAGTTACCTCAATAAGCTCCAAAACCAAACACCAAGAATACTCCAAGTGCCAATGGTTTCCTCCAAAGTTTCTTCTATTCTGACCAAGCTTGAGCAAATACTTGTTACAAGCTTGAGAAAAGAGAGAGCAATATGGAAGAGAGAGAGAATGGGAGAGATTTGGGTATAGTAACAATAGACTGAGAGAAGATGTGAAAATGAGGGAGGGGAGGCCT
>SNQJ01S0163398.1:0-21338 GCA_010110895.2 Picea sitchensis | reverse complement strand
AAGCTCAGTTGTACTAGTTGTAACTGAACTTACACTAGTGAGAGATCAATGAATTAATTATTAATTAATTCACAATCAGTGATCTCACATGCAAATGAAGATTTACCACTGTTAATTACATGCATGTCAGATCCAGTGGAGACCCAGTTGAGATAATAGGTGAAAGGGACAGTTTGGCTATCAGTTGTGATTTGAGTGAAGTGCACTCATGCAATCACACACACAGTGGATGTGCCCATGAGGAATGTGCAGCCTAGGCAAGAGGATTTCAAATTCATTTGCAGGTTTTCCATTAGCAGGGATTGCGCAGAGGAGGCAGGTTGTCTGGGAGAAGTAAATTGGCACATGAATTTGTGAATTTTCGCATGACAGTGTGAGACGATTGTATATTGTACTGAGAACTCTTGGATTAGAGTTTTTTATGATATTGTTTCATGATCCATGATATAAACATAATATATGATAGTGGGGTTTTTAGATTTATGCTTTCCCGGTAAAAACATCTGTGTTATGTGTGATTGACCTTTCTTCTTGATATTGCAATTGGCGATCATGTTTTAAATTCCACAAGAATATTTGTAGAAGAGATTCTGTATTTAACAGTGGAATATAATTGTTAGATCAGGAGAATCTAGGCAATACATAATTTGCATTGAAAATTTATATAGTCTATGCCAGGTGAACTAAGTTACTCAAAAAGAAAAGGCATATTCATATGCCAAAATAAATATGTCAAAGAAATGCTCAAGAAGTTCCAAATGGAAGATTGCAAACCAATGAGCACTCCTATGGTCACAGGATGCAATCTGAGCTTAGATGACGATTCACCAAAAGTAGACCAGACTATGTATAGATCTATGATTGGAAGTTTTCTCTATGCAACAACAACAAGACTTGACATAATGCAGGTTGTAGGACTAGTGGGAAGGTTTCAATCCACACCTAAAGAAACTCACTTAAAATAAGTAAAAAGGATATTCAAATATCTCCAAGCTACATTAGACTTTGGATTATTGTATCCAAAAACAAAAGAGTTTACTTTGAATGCATATACTGAAGCAAATTGAGAAGGTAGTATAGATGATAGGAAAAGAAATAGTGGAGGAGAATTATTCCTAGGAAAGTGTCTAGTGGCATGGATAACTAAGAAACAAACATCTATATCACTATCCATAGTAGAAGAAGAATACATTGTTGCTGCATCTTGCTGCACACAAGTAATCTAGATGAAACAAACCTTAGAAGATTTACAAGTGAAATATGATCATCCAATCACTATTAACTGTGATAACACCACCGCTATAAGTATCTCTAAGAATAAGGTAATGCACTCTAAAACAAAACATATCCCAATCAAATACCATTTCATTAGATATCAGGTTACTCAAAAATTGGTGAAAGTGGAGTATGCAGACAGAAAAGAACAAATTTCATACATTTTTACAAAACCCTTACCCATAAGCACATTTGAAAATACTAGAGAGAAATTAAGAGTAATCTCCATCCCTAATTGAACTCTAAAAGATTCATCAGAAAATGAATCACATAGACAGGGGGAGCATAATCTCAGGGGGAGAAAAGAAAGATCCATTCTGTCATTGTTGTCAAAGGGGGGGGATAAGCAATGATATTCAAGCTATAAAACTCAAAAAGAGGGATAATGTAGAAAAATACAATTTTACTATGTTTTCATCAATGCCAAAGGGGGATATTGTTGGAAGTATGGCTTTCATTGATGTCAACAGTGTGCAGGACACAAGCTCAGAGAAACAACACTGCATTGCACAGATACTACGTAGGATGCAAGCTCAGGAGAAATAATGCTACATTGCATAGAACACAAGCTCAAAGAAATAACTCTACATCGTGCATGACACAAGTTCAAAGAAATAAAATTGATATCATGCATGATGCAAGATTAGGAGAAATAGCGCTACATCGCGCAGAACACAAGATCAGGTAAATAACACTGCATCGCGTAGGACACAAGCTCAAAGGAATAGCATTGAGATTGCATGGGACACAAGCTCGGGAGAAATAGTGTTCCATCACATAGAAATCGCATAGGATGCAAGATCAGGAGCAATAGAATTGCATTGTGCAAATATCACGAAGGACACAATTCAGAAGAAATAGCGTTGCATCGCGCAGGATGCATAGTATTGCATCATGCAGAGATCGAACAACTGAAAAATATTCGAGATTAACGGTGATAGATGCACTATGCCTCGTCCATCTAACCTACCACGTGAAACATGAAAGTAGTATTAAAACCACATTTTTGAATTCCCTACTATGCACAACATGGAAGTAGTATTAAAGCCCCATTGCGACAACTTTCGAGACACGAGAAGCACAACTTCATTGCATCAAGTTTCGAGACACGAGAAGGGAAACCCCATTGCGACAATTTTTTGAGACACAAGAGGTGCAGCCCCATTGTGACAAGTTTAGAGACATGAGAGGTACAACCCCATTGCGACAAGTTCCGAAGATACGAGAGGTCCAACCCTACTGTGACAAGTTCTGAGACACGAAAGGCGCAATCACATTGTGACAAATTTTGAGATATGAAAGGAACATCCCCACTGCGACTCAAGCCACGATTCTTTCCATAACTCAAATGATCTAGAAATGGTTTGAAGGATTCAATAGTTATGTTCCCAAGACAACCAGACATCAAAATCAATGATCAAGATTGAATCCTGATCATGATCTTGTGATAGGCGAGTTTCGACGAATCTAGAGCTATGTGTAATGATGAACGTGTCAGTCTTAGTCATTTGTTGGTGCTTCTCAGAATCGATCAGTCCATAAGGAAGATTGACATAAGAAATAACTAAACTTAATTAATTTAAAGGGGATTTGAAGTCAATTTAAGTTAACTTCAATAATAGTTTATTGTTAATGAAGAGGCACATTGATTCATTGAAGAGACACAATGGTTCAATCATACACACCATTTGGTAAGATATATAAACCCATATATATAAAAGCCATTTAGTGCCTCCTTTCAAGTTGGTTCTTGAATAATTCAGGAGGTTGGAGCCTCCTTTCAAGTTGGTGCTTGAAGAAGCAGGGAGTTGCAGCTTCCTTGAGTAGATGCTCAGAAAAGGAAGGGGATTTGTGTCTCCTAGAGTTGGTGCTATAAAAAGGATTGGTGTCCTTCACAATCATAGATTGTTGTTATTTAGACATTGTAATTCTTATTTATGATAAATAATTAATTATTTGTGAATTCATTTTTAATTTACTGTTGTGGTTGAAAAAGTTTTGAAAAATAAATACTAATTAGATAAAAGGTAATATTGATTCACCCCCCCTCTCAGTAGTTCCAACAATAAGGTCTTTGGATCTTTATATATTTAATTTTTATAGATTAAATGTGATTACAAATTAAGTGCAAATATTAGGACTTGTAAAGTGGAAAATCATATACTAAAAGTGCTAATATTGGATTTAAAAGCGCAAAATCATATTCCTAAAGTGATAATATTGATTTTCAAAAGTGCAAAATCAAATTAAAGAGATAGAAATGTAAAAACAATTGTTACAATGTGAATGAAACATATTTTTTAGATCGATTGAGGCCTTGATTGCTACACCTAAATGGTGTTAGTGATGTGAGATCTATTGTAAAAAACATAAAACTGGTTTGTTAAATAATTTAGTAAATAATTTTTCTTAATATTTTCTGTGTGGCAATGACTTTATGGTCGATAGAGTATGCAATTTTTATATATTCAGTTGTGTGATTAATTTAGTAGAACTTGTAGATGATGTGTAACCAACTTTAAAAGTTATGAATGATATAAATTAAACGTGATTGAAAATTAAGTGCAAAATCGGGGTTTGTAAAGTGCAAAATGAGATTCTAAAAGTGCTAATGTCATATTCCAAAAGTGTAACATAATATTCTTTAAGTGTCGATATTAGTTTTCAGAAGTCAAAATCATATTCTATAAGTGCCAATGTCATCTTTCACAAGTGCAAAATCAAGTTCTAAAAGTGTTTGTATCGGATTCAAAAAGTGCAAAATCAAGCCGTGAAAGTGCTAATACAGATTCAAAAGGTGCAATTTTGGAACCCAATATTGGCACTTTTGGAACTGGATTTTGCAGTTTATAAACCTCAATTTTGGACTTTAGAAAGGTTTTTTTTACTTGCCTTTGAAGGGAATTAGACTGGAATTAATCCAAATTTAATGAAATAAGGGTTTGCTAAGTGGCCTTCTGCTTATATAGGAATATTGGTAACTAGTCAATAGAAGAGGTAGTTGTGATGTTGCTCTCCTAGTAATGCTTGTATTCCTTTACTTATGATATATAAGGATATGTTTGTTTGTAAAGAAGATTATGAATTGTTAATAAGTTGTGTGAATGTTCTTTTAAGTTTCCAAATTTTGCATAATAATGAGTATAGGTTTATGAAGTAGATTGTGGGCAACATTTATTGATTAATTTGTATTTTTTCTAATCTCATGAGCATATATGGATTACTTATTTAAGTAGTAGGAATTGTATCCCTTAATGTGCTTGAATGCTTGAGAAGCCTTGTGTATGTAAATAATTTTAGCATATTATGAATTCAATTACATTGAAAAGTAGGCTTTACAAAAAATGAATATGTTACAATTGGTTCATTCTTGGATTGTAGATCCGATTGAGACATTGTGTTAATGTCTTTGGATGAAATGTTGAAGTATTGAGATTTGTTAGACTCAAAATTGTTTGTTTTAAATAAATTTGTTGTCTCATTCTTGAGTTAGTCTTCAATTTGGGTTAGTATTGTTGATGTTGTTGAAGTAGTGCTAAGAAGTACTACATATTTAATGACCATAATCATTATACTATGAGAAAATGAATCATATTATGAGACATAGAGAATTACATTAAATATCTAACAAGTTATGATTCAAATTACAAGAATATCAAAGGTAATACCCTTGATGTATCATGGATTTGCTTAACAAATTATTCTTTGGTTCATAGGTAACAAATTGTTCTTGAAAATATTTCAATTTGAAAATTGTACAAATACGAAATCCTATTGTTTTGGTATATGTCAAGAACATTTTTATGACATTTACTTCTCATTATGATCCTTTTACAATGCACATTCTATCAATGTGCCTTTATACCTTGAGGGTTAATTACTAATAATGATTGTTTTAAATACATTAGAAATTATAAGAAACATCATCACCACGAAGAAAAGGATGTCATCTACTTGTCAACAAGATGATAATCATGTTATGCTTTAACAACATCATAACTTACAATAATGAAAACATATACTAAAAAGTAATCAATTATTAATAAGTGTAACACAATCCAAGTGTTTCTTCTAAAGTGAAAAATATGACAAGAAGATAAAGCACATAATATGACAACAAGATCTTGTTGATATTTGAATAAATATAATATAGTATGATAGTTAAGGAGTAAGCTAGTCTTGTGGTAAACAACCCATATTTCTAGACACAAATTTGATAATATTTCAATAGAAATTATAGGCATGAACAAAGTTCTACCATGATCCAAGATTCATTTCTATAGCGGGAAAACACCCCTAAAGACTACACTAGGGTTCAACATGTAGGTAGATATGACCGTCTAAAGTCTCCTACTTTTTAACAACTACCCAAAATACACCCCACATTCATGCATAAAACACAAGGTAAAAGGATCCGATAACTCTACCTTAAACTCCGCATCCGGTGTCGATCCGTTTGCGTTCGCTTGCTCCTCGACTACAAATCTCCTCCCAAGGCCGACCTGCATTCATAAATAGACAAACAAATAACTATGAACATGCATCTTATATATGAATTAGTGGGTTAGATGTCATAATGAAATATAAATCAACCATAAATATTGAACACATCATATTCGAGACAAAAAAAGTATTCCTTTTTATATTAATCTCACAAAGTTACTTACAAAGAGATCAACCATTGCTCCTCGAACCTTGTCCAGGATCCTCTTCACCGAGCTCCAACTGCTGCTTCCACGTATCTTTCTCCTCTTCACCTCTCTCTAGGGAATGGATTAGGCTAGTAATGGAGGAAAAAGGAAAGAATAGGGAATTCTGGCTCAAAACTCACAATGTGGTTGTGAATTCTTGGGGCAAGGAGGGGATGTGAAACGGGCAGAGTTTCACTGTTCTTATGCTTAGCTTTGGAATGGGACCCCAAAAACCTCTTTTATATTCAAAAAATATAGTTATTTGGTTGGGTGACAGGCTATAGGCCATCAATTGGTTAAGAAACTACCCAAAAGCCCGTAACTCCTTGCAACTTTTGTGGGTATACACGAGCTGTAATGGTGCAACTAGCATACATACGTGGGTTGTAGTGGTACAACCTGAGTACATACGCAGGAAGTAGTAGTGTAGGGCATGTACATCTTCAAAAATAGTGTTTTTAAGAAGAGTTGTTCAATGATGGCTTGGAAAAAATAGCAAGTAAGAAGGCTTGATGTAAGGTATGCATGTATGGTGCAATTTAGGGTTATAATAGATTCCCCCTAATGTGTGAGGTCAAAAGAGCATCTGCTGGCTGAAATACATTACAAATATTCACCAATGTATGAAGCTAGTGAGCTTGGGACCAGAGCTCGAGAGGTGCCATTTGTAAAATAAAAATTGTCTCATTGAGGCGGACATACCCATGCTCGGGATGAAATAAATCATGGCTTCCAATCAAATACACTGCAGATCCATGCCATATAAATATATAAAGTGTATTCATGAGAAATACACATCGGATCTACATCTCAAAATCAAATATATACATGTATAGTATCCATCTTCAAGAAGCCGGTGATGCTTGATGGCTGGAGATGAGGCTTTCGGAGCTTGAGCATTAACTTCAAAATATTCAAAACTTATGTAGGAGTGTAATTTGAGTGTACAACTTCACTACCCAAAGGTCTTCGATGGCTTGTCAGGAACAAATAAGAGGATCTTGATGATCAGGTAGAGAACTTCATTGATTTCAAACAAGGACTTTATTGGACTTTCAGGATGATCCAGCATGAGGTCAAGAGACAAATTGCAGAAGGGACGAATCAAGTTGGGTAAAACTTCCCTTGGATAATAGAATGACAAATGATGAGACTCATGCATCATGGCATTGACATAATTTCATGATGTAGGAGGAAACACAAACTCTCCATGTGTTTGGAAGAATAACGAAATGGAGGAGGACATAGCTCTATGTAGAAAGAACAACTTCCTAAGGTCATATTAAATCCCAGAGCTTGACGAACAAATGAAAGGATGTGCTTTGTCCAAGGAAAACTCATTGTGCTGCCAAAAAAAAGAAAATACTTTTCCCATCCTCTTTTTGGGTTATATTTGTTTTTTTTTGTCTTTTTTCAATAATTTTGGAAAGCTTGAAAAAGAATAAAAGAATGCTACATTTCAAAGGAGGAACGAGTGTCGAAAACATACTAGTTCTAAGAGCAAGGAACACACTAATGCTCATAGCAAGGAGACATGTGCAGGAAAAGGACAGTCAAGAAAATTCCTCCATGGGTCAAGGTGTCAAAATGCAGAGGCAAAGTTCTGCAAGGCTTGCATATAAGGCATGCTTCAAATGGTTCAGTTGAGAGCAACATGGAGCCGACATTAGGCCAAATACGCAGGGATGCAAATGCGATTGATAAGACAGAAAACCCCCCTTCAATGTATGTTTAACGAGCCCAGAGAAGGTAAGCTCGGTGGTGTTTCATTTTTAGAGAGTCTGAAAAAGAATAAAAGAAGACTTTGTTGGGGTAGCTTTTTTGAAGGTAGTCTAGTCAGTTCGAAAAAGGGGTAAACTAGCACTGAAAATACGTCTATTCAAAACCATTTTAACGAGTGTGACAAAAACAAGATCACTTGGCAATATTTTCAATTTTAAGGAGTCTGAAAAGGGCTTAACTATGGACTCACAACCTTTTTCTATATTTAGTCTCCTTAGCCCGAAAAAGTATAAAATCTACTTAGGAGAACTCTCCTGGCGAGACAAATCTCTCGAGGTGTACCTTTTCCCTCAATCTACAGGCCAAAAAAAGGGGTAAACTCATGCCAGTATATGTTTTTTTGAACCAATTTAAAGAGTGTGAAAGAACAAGGTCACTCGACGATCTTTTCAATTTTAAGGAGTCTGAAAAGAGCTTAACTATGGACTCTGTAGGGGATGTTATTCTGGACCATTTTAACAAGTGTGAAAAAACAATATCACTTGACAATCTTTTCAATTTTAGGGAGTCTGAAAAGAGCTTAACTATGGACTCCGTGGGGGTTTCTTTTTCGTAATTTTAGTTCCTCAAGCCCGAAAAGGGTTAAACTTATACCTGAGAATACTCTTCTAGCGAACCAAAGTTCCTAGAGTATACCTTTGTTCGTAAAATTTACCATCTGGACCGAAAAAAGGGGTAAACCAACACCGGACAGACGTTCCTTCAAGTTTTAGTTTGGCGAGCGTGAAGGAAAACAAGATCGCTCGACAATCTTTTCATGTTTAGAGAGTCTGAAAAGGGATTAAAGAAGACTGCAGGGGACTACTTTCTCAAGTAATCCCAACTAGATCACTTGTACCAAGAGGGGGAAGCAAGGGATCCCATTCCCCCATTAGATAAAATGAAAAATCAATTGTCGAGACCAAGTCTCAAGAAGGAAAACATGATTTCACAGGTTCCTGCTTAACAACAATTGAATGTCGAAGATAAAATGCCACATAATTAACCTGTGGTGGGGTAGCATCTACACGAACACTAGGAACATATAAAGGGGAAGCCTGAACTAATGCTGAATTAGGATGGTGATTATTAGATGCCAGCTGGTCAATAGTGACAATGCTTCCATTATGAGGGAAATTCATCACCCAGAAGAGCGTAGACACCACAACATTCATAACATATACATAATCACGCCCGAGAAGCATATTAAAATCTACCGGGCCTTACACCACTATAACATCAACAAGGACAATATTCCCACTTAACGAGTTAGGCAACTGAGGAAGAACCCCCAAATATTCACTAGAATGTCTGTCAAAATCCAACAACTCATGTGAAGCAGACACAAGCTAAGGAGATCCTAAGACTTTCCAAACCGAGGAGGATAAAATACTTGCAGAGGCTCCTTCATCCACAATATATCGACAAATTTTTGTTCAAATAACTTCAACCCTTATTTGAAAAGGTGCGGAAGAAGGAATACAAGGCTCAATAAGGTCATTCCAATCAAAGGAAACCATCCTAGGGCTTGGAGGGGGTGTGCTCGAAGTGAGCAGAATGCCCCCTTGTTCTGAAAGCATTGAACTGGAAATTCTAAAAACATAGTCGGTAGACACATCACTCCCCAAGCTTAGTAGAGAAACTAAGTTTTTTTTTTTTTTTTTTTTTTATATATTTTTTTCCAATAAAATAAGAAGTAACAAAAGATGCTAAAAGAAACTGATGAATACACGATTCATTCCCCCCCCCAGACCATGAGGGGGAGTTTTTTTTTTAATGCAACTCATTTTTCTTAAAATTCAAGCTAAAAATAAGCTAAAAATGCTAGGAAACACAAGAAATGTTTAAAAGATAATGAAACTGATATCAAACCCAAGCTTCAACTGTAAAAATAGAGGCACTATACTAAATCAAGAAATCCCTGAGAAGAAAGACTTCAATCAGGGAAGAGGTTGACTGTCTCTCCTTTAAGAATTTTTTTTTCTTGACACAGGCACGCTACTGACACCTAAGAAGCCTGCGTATGTACACGAGCTTTCTATAAGGTAGGGAACATATGTACGCATGTAGACCCACTACAGGTCGCATACACCTCTGTAACTTCTCAAAAAGAAAATTAACAGGTAGATTGACAGGGAAGGGAGTACTGGTATGGAAGACCAGAATCCCTTAAAGACTTAGAAACTTATAGAAAACTACAAAAAGGTGGTAAAACCAATTAAAAACACCCGAAAGTATCCCCTAAAAACCCTATAGGCCTCCCTAGTATGGTCGCCAATTCTGCTATAGCAGGAACCCCCCCCCTAAAAAATACACTAGGGTTCAACATGTAGGTAGATTTGTCCGTCTAAAGTCTCTTAACTTTTAAAAACTACCCCAAATACAACCCACATTCATGCACAAAACACAAGATAAAAGGATCTGGTAACTCTACCTTAAACTCTGCATCCGGTGTCGATCCTTTTGCGTTTTGTTGCTCCTCGACTACAAATATCCTTCGAAGGCTAACTTGCATTCATAAACAGACAAACAAAGAACTACGAACATGCATCTTATATATGAATTAGTGGGTTAGATTTCATAATGAAATATAAATCAAACATAAAGATTGAACACATCATATTCGGGACAAAAAAATTATTCCTTTTTATATTAATCTCACAAAGTTTCTTAAAAAGAGATCGGCCACTGCTCCTCAAAACTGGTCCGGGCTCCTCTTCATCGAGCTCCAACTGCTTCTTCCATGTATCGTTCTCCTCTTCACCTCTCTCTAGGGAATGGATTAGGCTAGTAATGGAGGAAAAAGGCAAGAATATGGAATTCTGGCTCAAAACTCACAATGTGGTTGCAAATTCTTGGGGCAAGGAGGGGATGTGAAACGGGCATAGTTTCACTATTCTTATTCTTAACTTTGGAATGGGACCCCAACACCTTCTTTTATATTCCAAAAAGATAGTTATTCGGTTGGGTGACGGGCTATAGGTGGTCAATTGGTTAAGAAACTACCCAAAAGCCCGTAACTCCTTGCAACTTTTTATTTTTTGAAACTTTTGTGAGTATATGAGGGTTGAAATGGTGCATCTAGCATACATACCTGGGCTATAGTGGTACAACCTGAGTACATACGCAGGCAGTAGTGGTGCAGGGCACGTACATCTTCAAAAATAGTGCTTTTAAGAAGAGTTGTTCAGTGATGGCTTGGCAAAAATAGCAAGTAAGAAGGCCTAATGCCAGGTATGCATGTCTGGTGCAATTTAGGGTTATAACATTCATGTATAGTGGAACAATGCCCCTAGGTATTTTTCCTAATTTTGAGTCAATCTAGAACGTCAAACAGTCAATCAATTTTATGGATTGATAGGAAATTTGACTTTCTATATCAACAATGGAAACAAATAATATTAAAAAATTAATTGAAGAAAATAATATCAATGTTCATATATTATTTGGTTAATGGATTTAGGAAGAAGAATATAAAATATTAAAGGAATGTAATTAAATGATTTTAAAAAGAGAAATAAATACATTAAGATTTAACTTGAAAAAGACTTAGAGAAAGATGTGGAGAGGAAATACAAAGATAGAATATTGAGACTAGTCATATGTTTATGAGGACTCACAGAAAGAGTGCACTCTCTTAACATTTAAGGTCGAGAAAAAGTGAGTAATAAATTACAGTGAATTTATATTCTACGTAGACTCTAAGCTCTAGACTAGTGATAAAGTATTTGATGTCGAATGCTCTTTCAAAAGTTGGTAGGAGCCATTTATTTCTTATTACATGTTTGAATAAAGAAATAATAATATAAGAAGACCTCAATAAAAATAAATCTATAAATATGTAATAAATTTCTTTAAAATTAAAACTTTATATATGTATATTTATATGTATATGTACATGTCACATGTCCTTCTTCATAGATGTCATGGTCCCTAATGTCACACAACACGTATAACTCATTTCTACGTGTTTAACGACATTATTATGTTTTCATATCACTGTGGTATCAATGTTGACATAAAGTTATCAACATTATTGCTTAAATATTGTCTACTTTTATTGCATTTTAAATTATATTTATCAACATCTATTATAAAGCTATTATTATAAAACCTTACTAGTTAACCAATTTCACTACGATGTTTTATGTTTTCATTTTAATTTTTAAAATTAAGATATGGAAATTTATGAAATTAAGATTTGGAATTTTCTAAATCAATAGTTGGGATTATAGAGCTAAAATGTTGTTAAGTGTTTTGCTTCATGCCTTGTAGAGATGAAATATAGTAGGTTGGAGAAGATGCATTTATCAAGCATGTACTTATTGTTTTTGGTCTTAAATTTAAAACTAGACATTTCACAATTGATTAATATATGAGAATAAAATACCTTTGAGTTCTTTTGTAATAATGATAGTGGGAATGAAAATTTCCAACCTTGCACAATTCCTCTATAGTGTCATTAACTAGTGTTGTGCAGGAAATCCATTCGAGTGTTGATTAGTTGTTGATACATGGGGTAAATGCTTGCTCAATCTTCAAGTTCCACATACTCTATCCAAGTGACTTGATTGATAAAAATATGTAATACGAAAGAATAATATGGATTTGGGGTTAAAAATAGGATACCTTCTTAGAATATGTTCACCTTGGAATAACCTTTGGAGATATATTGAATGACAATGCTAGAAGGAAGCTTACAACAATGCGACAAATATTCTTGTGGATTTTGTATCACATTATCTACAAAGACATCTACAATTGTGCACATTCCTTTACTTTCTCAATTTTTCATGAACATTGAAGGTCTCTTTAGTCATGTCATAGATTTAAAATTCTTCTTTAATATTAGATAGATAATGTTCCACACACAACATAGTTATTCATGGTTATATTCAATTGATTAATGAAAATAATTAACAAAAGGGACTTGAAGTGATAGAAGATATCAATCAAAACGTGTAGAAATAAATATCATGTGGTAATACTAAAAGGAATAGAACATCAAATTACCTTATAAAAAAATGGTGGTAATAAGTGTTTTTGTCATAGAGTGTTTGTAACGTATGCATCCTCTAGCTGAGAAACATTACATGTGGATAACTCATTAAATCATTAAGATTTGCTTCTAATTAATTTCCTATAGGTTACTAATTACATATCACACCTAGATTTAACCATTTGACTGATACCACAATTTTAAATGAATCTAATAACATATATTAAACATGAATGCAATTGTTCAAGGAAACAATGACACACAACATTCATACAAGCCATTTACACAATGGAATAACATAAGAACATAAAAGAACAATTATTTTTTAATGATTAACCAACTGGATGGATACGATTAACCAACTGCATGGATACAAAGGATGAACCTCCCAACCATAAGTATCGCTATTCATTTTATCTCAACAGCAGGTCGGCCCCAAGTTGAGGCTATGAGTCCACAAAGAGATCCAACCCACTAGCTATCCACTCTCCACACATAGCAACCCCAAAACCTAGGTTCTACTCACACAACAGTTCTAGTACTCCAACTCTCTCTTTTCCCACAATCTGCACTACCCAAGGAAAGTACCCCCTTCACTTCTCATAGTCCCTCAAGTCGTACCATTCATTTATTAAGGCCCCTAGTGCACTCAGTTGGCCAGGAATCTCTCAGCTGAGAAATCTAGGAATTCTCAGCTGCTTCAAGATTTCTCACAACACCCTTCACAAGGCTGTTTAGTCATTTCCTCAATAGGAAAATGCACTACATGCTTACAACCCATTTTACAAGCACATCGACCTCATTTCTAGCATAACACACAACCTAACAATGGCTTCCTTAAAGAAGAACATGGTTGGAGCTCTTCCCAACACTCAGGTTTTTTTCTTGTTGTCCAAAATCTCCCTCTAAAAATTATCCTCTATGAAAAAATGTGACTGTCCCCAAAAAACTGCCCCCATTGGCCATACAAATTTCCTCTCTTGATTGTTTGCTTGACTTGACTTACACTCTTCCCCAAGATGATTTTAATTCAAACCATGATCTCCAATAACTATGGGATGTGACCACTCTGTTACGAGGAAAAATGTCTCTATGGCTATGGTAAATCACAACAAACAGGTATGACTACAGAAATCAACTCAATTCCAACATATGCTATATAAACTAATGTGCAAGCTAAGAAAGAGGCCTACCTCGATCCAACATTTGATGATATTCCATCGTTGAGCACTTCGACCCAAAGCTTTATACCTACAACAAGCTCTCAACAAACAAGCAAAGAAAGTATATAGTGATAATCTAAAGGGGTTAGCACATTAGATAGCATAATCCATTAAATAACATTACAAACATTCCCATGGATAATAATCATATATTTGCACGATACCAATTGGACGGGAAAGAAGCATTTCTATTTATAAATGATCAACATAAGTGATAACATTACAGACTTTTGTGTCGGCAAAATTTGAAACCAAGAAACCAAGTTCCTTCCAACTAGGTCTCCACCACTTCAATCCTCCACCAAAGAAAATCTCAGAGAAGGGAGACAATGAGGGTCTCTCAACAATAGGGGAAGAGCTTGGGGGTTGAACACTATGTTTAGACTTGAGGAACAAAGGGATGCAGACTCAATATGAAGTAATTTCTCTAGAGTAACTTTTCTCTTAAATTTGAATGCTTTCTCCTCTTTTCATAGCTCTAAATTGTGCTTTTATAGCCTTCAAAATGCAATTGAAGGGCCAAGTCGGAATGTTTCCAGTAAATGGAAGGCCAAGGATCAGAGATCTACTATTGTGACATGGAAAAATGACTTCATTTTTGTATTTTTTGACACAAATCCCAATGTACGCGGGTTGTAGTGGAGCAGCCTGTGTATACACATGCTGTATAGTAGATAGGGCGCGTATATGTGGAAAAATATTTATTTTTAGCTCTGGATTCATCAAAAAGGGATGACAAGTCTACATAGGGAAATGGAAAAAGGACCTCTGTGAAATATTTCAATGGTGAGGCAAATCTTGCTATAATAGATGCCCCCTAATGTGTGAGATCAGAGGAGTATTTGCGATGGCTGAAATACATTATAAATAACCCAGAAGTGGAGTGGTAGAGAACCAGATGGACGAACTCAATTACTCATTACATTCTGTACTAACTTTGCATACATGGGTGCCAAGAATACACTGCAGATCCATGTGAAAAATATACCAAACAAGTGTTCGTGGCCATAAAATAGGCAACATATAAATGCGGTTACATGCCAAAGGATATCATAGTCACGAGGAAGGGCCATTGAAACCAGTCTCAAAACCAATCTGAAGATATCTGTATACCATGGAGTACAATCTAATCTCCCATGATCATTGAAGTCATATAGGTACTGGTCCAAAGAAAGGAAGCAACAACTCAAGAAAGTTGCGACCAGATAGTAATGTTTTCAAGTCTTCTACACTATCCTCCAAGGGTGTAAGTCTACATCATGTGAATAAAGGATTTGAGGTCAAACATAATGAGACATCGTTGATTACCAGTCATTAAGGTATACCATTAACAAACGCGAGACAACCTACCAATAATGAAAGTAGGTATCAAGGCATCGAGTAAATTCCTACAGGTGTGAATAAAGGATTTGGTGTCGAACACTTGAGGAATCCATTGATCAGGAGACATTGATATATTCCCATCTGTCAATGGCAAGAGATCCTACCACTAATGACTGCAAGCCTCAAGGTACTCATAAAACTCTAGGTCACATATCCAGAATAAATGAGTCGAAGTCGATGAAAGGAGACCCATTGAAAGGAGAGCATTAAGGAATCTCTCATCAGTCATAACGAGGAACAAAGCAGGATCTTTATAATTTGGTGGAGATCAGACGAAGAACATGTTCATGAACCAATGACCCTGTTCATCTTTTGCACGTTCCAAATGCAAGCAGTAAATGAAAAAGACCCTCTGAATAACAACCAATGATGAAAACTGTTGACAAAGGTGAGGAAACCACCAATAAGGATAATGGCATCCAAGACACTGCACAAATCCCAAAGTGTGAATAGATGTCTTGCCGTTGAACACAAGGGAAACCACCTAGTGAATGACCAATGATGAAATGTCGACTGTTAGGTTCAAGGTGACCTACCAATGATGAAAGTAGGGCCAGGGTGCATGATAAGATCACAATATCATGTGACTATGAGACAAACTGAGGGTATGGCCGACATGCAAAGTCAAGAGTTATGAGGACTGGCCGACATAGGTTGATAGACTTCCTTTGAACAAGAGTATGAGACATATGGTAGAATCCGATAGCATAGACTTAATGATGTGACTATTAGATGCAGGAGGCATCAATAATGTTCTCTATAGGGACTGGAAGAGTAACCATTTGGTAGAGAAAACTCTGTAACTAGATTAGCTTCCTAAGGCCATGCTAAACACAAAATTATGATGACACAAGGACTCAATAAATTTTCTCTCTATTCAAAGGCGGCACGACTGCTACCAAATATAATATAATACTCCCTTCCTACCCATCTTTTTTTTTTTTTTCATAACAAATGAATGCTATGATATTGAGGAGGGAGAGAGTGTCGCAAGTAATAAAAACTAGTTCTAGCAGTGGAACGTGCCTATTCTCAATGAAAGGAAATGCATGTGGGATATGGACACTTGGGGTGATGTTCCCTCCAGGGTATAGGGTGTCAAATTGCGAAGGGTATAAACAAGGCTCTTCTTGGTTGAGGATGCAAAAACTGCTTAGGCAACGATTTATAACGCACAGCAAGAACCAACTAAAGGCTCAATACTACAAGCAAGGGCATGAGATGTAATCACAACTTAACACCAAAAAATGTCCTTTTTTTAGGTATTTTAGTCTATTTGGTGTGAAAAAGGGGTAAAATTGTGCCAAATAGACATCTTTTCAAATCCAATTTACGAGTGTGAAAAAGACAAGTTCACTCGATGATCTTTTCTATTTTTGGTAACGAGTTGGAAAAGAGATTAACTGGGACTCATGACCTTTCAAATCCAATTTAATGAGTGTGAAAGGGACAAATCACTCGACAATATTTCCTTTTTTTACGAGTCAGAAAAGAGCTTAATTAAGACTCATTTTTGTTCTAATCAACATGTAAAGGGGCCGGCCAAGGCTCTCATCTCGGTCTCCTGCGGAAAGTCAGTATCCTACAGATAGCTGACAAAATCTTGGGAAAACCCAAAGCTCTCAAAGTCAAGGAGGAGAACGTGCTAATGGAGTACATAGTCTCTGTGATGGTTTGAATAATGTCTCTTACTAGAAAACACATAGGTGGGGGAATGGGATGCCCCATCAAGTCATCCCAATCGAAGGGCACCTCGTCAAGACTTGGAGGGAGAACACTCAGGGAAAGAATGAACTGATCTCATTCATAAGGGTAAGGGCCTGGAATGTTGATGACATGACTAAAAGGTGCATCACTCTCTTTAGGGAGAGTGGGATTGACTGGATATTTCACTGGTGTGGCCACTTCTTCAATTCTAGGTTGAAGAGGATGCATAGTAACGGGGACAAGGGATGCTTCACCCTCAACAAAGGTGGTGAGGTCAGGAGGGGACCATGAAGGTGGGACCACCAAGATGATCAAAGGAGCAGTGGTGTGAGGAGAAACCACAGATGCCTCAGAATTTGAAGGGCTCTTGGGTGAGCCCCACGCTTCTGGTATCTCGGTAGTGGCCGGACACAAGCGAGTTAGGTGACTTCCTTCACAAGTCCTGCAAAGGAATTTAGGCTTACGTCTGAATCGTCTAGGCTTCTTGATTCCCCCAATGTCATCTACAATGAATGGTGACATGCTCTAGATGTGATTGGAAGGGGTAAGAGAGTATTCTCCTATATGATGAATAGAGGTTGGAGACGTGACACGACTATGATTCGAGGTGAATAGGATGGTTCCCCCAACATAATTGGCAGAGGTTGGGTGTGAGCTGTCGCCATAAAATGTCGACCCATCTCCAACTTGACTGGTAGAGGTTGGTGATGGAGCACCAGTATGACTGACAGTGATTGGGCTAGTGATATATTACGACATTGGATTCCAAGGTCCAGGGAAATATTGGTTCTGAAACATTGCATACCAAAAAGGATCCTGGTGTACCCCATGTCCCTGCCCAGAAAAGTGGTGTCCTATGCCAAAATGGTTTGAAGAGGTTTGGACAGGCATCGTCACTGAGATCTACAAAGAGGCCGAGATAGGATACAAATTATTCAAGTGAGGATATGTGTTTCCCCCTTGTGAAGAGGTCCCATAAAGAGGGTAGCCCGAACCGTAAAATTGATTCTCCCCATATGAAATGTCTGGGGGTACTTGAGGACCTGTCATGGAAAAATACTTCAAAGGAACTGAAATGGCAGATGAAAGATACATGGGTGGGGTGTAATAAGTGGGATAAGAACCCATTTGAGCATTGGCTCCTAAAAGAGAATAACTAGTATTGGATCCATAAAGGGAAAGGTTCCAACCTCCCAGGGGGATATGACTCATATCAAACAAAGAAGCAGGCGTCAGAGCCATGTTGCCCCTGGATCCAATGCTAGGATTCATATATGTGGGCTAGGGAGAGGATTGAACAGGTTAAGGCATATCAACATAAAAATGACTAGAGACCCGAGGCACAGACTGAGTGTTGTAGTTCTGCATACCATTGTGAAAAGCGGAAGGGTCTATCCCCATGAAATGAGTAGGTATCATGGGGTGGGTAGAAGTAAATGAGGGAGAAAAAGAAACTCCACTATCCATGATGATGAAACCCAAAATAGACCCCTAAGGCCAAATAGTATTCAAAGAGCATACCAAAAGTTCAAACGACCAATATGCATGAAAATGGGCTAAAGTGGTTGAGTGGCCTCCCTCGCTAAAGAAGGTATGCCTCATCCAAGAGGGACCTGAGATTCCCCGCTAAAGTTTGGAGGTAAAAAAATCAGTTATAGGGGCCCTTGTGGGCTTAAGAACCAGTTGATCGGATCCCCCTAGAGAGGTAATCTTCCATAAAGGCTATGTGTTGTCCGACCCCTATTTGACCCAGGATACAAGTTGAATATCCCCTGCAAGTAATCTATGAGATACCTAAGTTAAGAAACTAATAAACCAATGTATAACCGATGCACAATCGAGTAGTCGTAAGTATGGATTACAGTATGGGTAGGGAAGCAAAGCCCAAAACCTTGAAAGCACCGCCTCTCACAGAGGTATGGGTACTAGCAAGATTCCCAAATATGAATAAATCCACAGAAATATCTCTGACTCTAGGTGCGTATCTAGGGGTTATCCCTTCAACTAACTTCACGCGACCTCATGATAAACTCTGGTGTGAGTGGAGCCTCCTGATCTTACCAATTATACAATGGACTTCTCAACTCCCTGTCTCAAACATATATGTTGATTTAATTTCCTTGGAGAAGTTTACTCATAAAATCCTATTCCAAGGCACTAAATCCTAGACTAGTTTGTGCACCCTAAAAAATAAAATCACGACTAATCAATTTTAATTTAAAGTGTAAATTTTATTGGCTGTGATTACTCAAAAAGGTATGGAAGTGAAATTCATGATATTATGACTCTGCAAGAAAATAAATATAAATATAATGCAAAGTCTATCTTTAACTTTTTAATGAATGATATGCATATAAAAACAGTGCAATTTTCAATTTCAATTTTGCAATTCAGAAGTAAAATGCAATCTTTCACTAAATGTGTTAAGCTAATGGTAAAGATTCAAAAGAAAAAAATGCCAACCAATAAAAAATGCCTATTTTTTTGTATTTTCAATATACTAAAAAGAAAATGCATGGATTGAAAAGCAAATCGATATATAAATTCTACTGTGTATAAAAGAAATAACTCAAGCAGAATACCAAGCAACCAAGCAAACATCCCAGGGTTCAAAGACAAATCAAAAAATGAAAAACAAAGAGAAAGAGTACGCCCAAAAATTCAACTCCAAACAGGTTTCCTGTCAACCCAGAGAATCTCAACAGGCACTACAGAGACCTAAGAAGGCTCAAAAGTCATCCAATCCCACCCAGTAGTCACTAAACCAAGAAAACAAGCAAGGAAAATTGGTGTATGCGGATGTTCAGGAGAAAACTGCGTATATACGCAGCTTGCAATGAGACAACACACATTTATACATGAATTTCAAGGAAAAAGGTGCGTACATGCTTTAAAACAAGGCCAGGTAAGAGAAAAAGGTTGAAAACTCAAACCCAGAGTGAATAGAATCTGTCAAGCAGTGGTATGACAAGAACCAAAAAGGAAAAACAACAAGGCAAGGAGAACAAGTACTTCAAACCCTTAGAAGGAATATCTCTCCTCAGTGGAGTCGCAAATTCTGTTACAAGGAAAAATATCTCTATGGCCAGGGTAAACCACAACAGACAGGTATGATTGCAGAAATCAACTCAATTCCAACATATGCTATATAAACTAATGTGCAAGATAAGAAAGAGGCCTACCTCGATCCAACGTTTGATGATATTCCACTATTGAGCACTTCAACCCAAAGCTTTATACCTGCAACAAGCTCTCAACAAACAAGCATAGCAAGTATATAGTGATAATATAAAGGGGTTAGCACATTAGATACCATAATCCATTAGTAAACATTACAAACATGCCCATGGATAATAATCATATATTTTCATGATAACAATTGGATGGGAAAGGAGTATTTCCATTAATAAATGATCAGCAGAAGTGATAGCATTACATACTTCTGTGTCGGCACGGTTCGAAACCAAGAAACCAAGTTCCTTCCAACTAGGTCTCCACCACTTCAATCCTCCACCAAAGGAAAGATTAGAGAAGGGAGACAATGAGGGTCTCTCAACAATAGGGGAAGAGTTTGGGGGCTGAACACTATGTTAATATTTGACGAACAAAGGTATGCAAACTCAATATGAAGTAATTTCTCCAGAGTAACTTTTCTCTTAAAGTTGAATGCTTTCCATAGCTCAGAATTGTGCTTTTATAGCCTTAAAAATGCAACTGAAGGGCCGAGTCAGAACGTTTCCAGTATATGGAAGGCCAAGGATTAGAGATCTCCTGTTGTGACATGGAAACCCGACTTCATTTTTGTATTTTCTGGCACAAATCCTAATGTACACGGGTTGTAGTGGAGCAGCCTGCGTATATGCATGTTGTATAGTAGATAGGGCACATATATGCAGAAAAATATTTATTTTTAGCTCTCGATTCATCAAAAAGAGATGACAAGTCTGCATAGGGAAATGGAAAAAGTCCCTCTGTGCAAGATTGCAATGGTGAGGCAAATCTTGCTATAACACACTCACACCCACCCTCTTACATGATTTAAATGATTGGCTTCTCATACACTCAATAAACAATTAGAAGGTTATACACAATGATAATAATTTAGGAATGCGGGTTGAATTAATACCCATGAGTAATTCCCATTTGGACCCCTCTCTGCATAGATGATTTTAGGGGCGAAATTTCGCCCATGGGCGAAATTAAGGGGCCTCTAATTTTTTATTGGACGAATTTTTTGTATTAGAGTGATTTTTTTAAACTTATTTTATTAGCCCGTAATTTATTTTAAGGTAAAAATCG